>JAKCPI010004037.1:0-35133 GCA_023213315.1 Euborellia annulipes
GAGACACTTGTTTTCTTCTCTCTTAACCTTCAACAAGAAATTATTTATATTTTTGAAAAAATAAAATAAAATAAAATTCCAAATATCCAATTTCTTGTAGAGGTTAAATAAACAAAAATGTCTCAAATTCACAATTGTGACACGAAAACATTTGTCTCAAAACACTTTGCTCTGTACTTCATAGGAAAGATAGGAGAAATGGTTGCCATGGTAACAAAATATAAATATTTCCCATGTTTATAAATTTTACATCTTGAATATCGGTGGAAACTAAGTATATGTCGACACCAAAAATCTGATGTGACAAGCACAGAACACAACTTTTGATTACCGAATGTAAAAGGGAATCACACCAGATTTTAATTTTTTTATATTTTTTCATTTACAAATCTATTAACCTAGAAAAAATAAAGTGAGATTTCCTTTTTTATATGTGTATGTTTGTACATAGATTTTGCATTATAATAAACTCGTTCGTTTTATATGGATATTAATTTTCTCGTTTGGTTTGCCGTCGAGATGCGTCGGGCTATTAACTTCAATATATCCATTCAACAACAACAGCAACAGCCTCATGTTGTTTGTTTGTTATATGGAATACGTGTGTGACTGAAATTTTACATAAAAATTCATACAGAGAGACAAGCAAACGAGAGCGCGCGTAATGGCAATTAAATTTTGGTGTGGCCTGCCTATAACGACTTGCCATTAACACCTGGATGCCCGCATCATTTGCTGTTTAGTGCTATATGCCTGTATATTCTACTGGTTGCTAACCATATGTGAAGGAGAGAGGCCTTGATGTTGTTGTATATTCAGATTCAGAATATAACCTACACGGAGGGTTTTTGGCTTAAATACACACACTGTAAAAAAATATATGATTTTTTCAATCATTTTTCATATACTTCGGTGATTTAATATTAATATACCCAGGATATGAAATAAAATTAATATAAAAGTGTATGAACAAATTACCAACTTTTAAACACTTTTTTCTTTGTGTGCCGCCAAATTTTGAAATCGTTAAAAGTGTACCGCGACAAGTTGAGAATCACTGGTCTAAACGTTCTCAAATAACTCGACTACCTCAAGGAATTTTTATTATTATTATTTTATAATTATTTTAAGGAAACTTGAAATTATTCTTTTAAAATTTATTTCACAAATCTAAATTTATTAAATTCTGGTTTGAAATTCGCGCTCTAAACTATTTAAATATTTATGAAGTATATTAAAATCATACTAATTAAATAATTTTTATAAAGTAATTCAACTAAATAGCTATAAAAATTCAAAATTAAAATTAACAATTTTTACCAAAATAATTAATTTTAAATATACAAGAAATTTGTTAGGTTGGCAACAAATTGAACTTTCTCATATATATTCATAAACAGTTTATGAAACAGAGTTCCTATACTTGTATAGGAAGTTTTCTTGAAAATTTTTAACAGTGTATACAGTATTAAAAAAAAAACGAAGTCAAGTTGAAAATCTTTTCCACTCTCTTTCGGAAGATACAAAATAGTTGGAAAACTTTCTAGAACAGGCAAACCGTTGTAAAGTTATTATTATTAATATTTGAAATTCCTATCACGGGATCCCCGTTTATTTACCCGAGAGTGCTTAAGTGCTCGAAGACACCCACTTCAAATCCAACCGCCCTTTGGTCGTAGCCATCTACCGGCATCCCGTGAAGTTACATTATTTTCTATCTCTAACTCCTCCTTCTGTTAATTATCTAATCCTGGCTCGGTTCCTTTTATCAAACCTCTTCTATGCTAGGGATGATGTCCTAGTTGAGGAGGAACTCCCTCAGCACCGACTGAAGAATGCATCACTGAGAGGGAGCCTTCTTTACGTCCCTTCCACAGGATGTCACAGCAACTCCCTCTCCTCATAGAGTTGCCTGGGGAGCTATCCATTATTCCAATCCAGGACCTTTTTGAGGATTTGTTTACATTAAATAAATATTTTTATTTAATGAAAATAATCCCTCTAACACGGACCCTTGAACACGGATTTTCTTTGTACAGTAGAAGCAGACACCCTAGTCCGCTATATCAGCGAGCCCCCTCAAGTTGTAAAGCTTTCCCCAATCTAATACACACAAGACAGGTAACAAAGTGCAAAACTTTCCAAATCTTTTAAGCAATAAGAAACGAAGTTAAAAATACTTTCCAACTCTTTAGAAACAGGCAACCAAGGTGGCCATAGCTCCGTGGTAGTGTTTTTGCCTCTTGTGCTAGGTTTTTTTTTTTTTTTTTTTGGAAATTTTCCCAAAATTCATATCAGACCCCTACCCCCCCTCTTCTAACGCGTTACGTATTATGTGGACGATCCCTATTAAGATAACTTGTGTTTTTTTAATTAAAAATTGCAGGAAATATATGTAAAGTCAAGTCAAATAGATTTTAAATTTTTTTTAATTAATAAAAAATATAATTTTTTAAATAATGAATTAAGAAATATTCTATAATTAAAATTAGCAAAAAATATTTGTTGTTATAATTTGAATTAGTTTTATTAAGTTTATTTAGAAATAAATTGCTGGGAAAGAATAAAGTATCATTCAAATGGAAAATATTGTTTACAGCGACGACATACTCATATAACAAATAATACAGATTGAAGATGACGTCACTCCAATGAGGTTTCGGTGTGCGACCCCCTCAATACGGACTCGGCTAGAACCCCATTCGGCAAAAACAAGTCAGGTCCCGGTGTGAAAGTACCTCAATTATTCAGTGCAGACCTCAGAGCTCATATTATAGAAAAACGGTCAAATCCACAATTTGATTAACTCCCTCTTTTTCTGTCTCGTGTTCTGTTTGTCTTGTTTAAACTTTTTTTTTTTTCAATTCAAATCATTTTTAATTCATTTTAATGAATATTTTTTTTTTTTTTTTTTAATCATCAAAGTTGAAATAGAAAAATGATTGCGAGAGAGTTTTAAAACAATAATATATACGTCTAAATTAATTAAAATAACTTTTTTTTACGGTACTACGAATGAACGATTCAGGGGAAAGAAAAAAAATTTAATGAAAATCCCTTTTTTTTAAAGTTAGTTAAATCAATGATTTTTTTTGTACTATTATTTTGCTTTTTGCCAAAAACTAATAAAGTATTATAATTAAAATGTATTGATTAGTTTTGACTTTTTTTTCCTTTTTAAAGTGAAACTTTTATTTGATGGCCACAAATTCTTTCGCTCTTCTATCAGCATGTCGCGTTACAAGCCGTTACGCTACAAGCCATGACGTCACCAAGCCGTGACGACAAAAATAGGAAAGTTGAAATTTAATATATATGACAAATTATAAAAAAATAATTGTGAGATTTAATTATTTAATTTTTAAATTGATAAAATATATTTTTTTAAATAATTTAAAATGATTCAAATCTTCATAAATAAATATTGTTCTCAGTTTTTAACATGCGTCTATTGATTTCCCATTTTCCAATTATTAAGTTAAGATTAAAAAGGCGATTTTAATACCCTTAATTGAATAATTTTCTAAAAATTTTCAGTTAAACGACTGCGATCTGAAAAAAAAATTTCACTTGCATCGTGGTTTCATAAAACCACACAATGATTTATATTTTTTTAGTAGAACACCTGTTAAGAGGGTTAGTGACACTATTAATACATCTTCAGTATTTATATCATAACACAACAGACAAATTGAAACATCTCACCTCGTGTTTTTAGTTTTAATTTATCTTAATATTCCATCTATTTTAAATAGATAAGAAATTCATTCGATCTAACACATTGACAGCCGCCTTTTTTTGTTCCCAGATGACGTCATCAAAAGACGGCTGTCATTGTAATTAGATTTGATAAATTTCTTAATGATTTAATCAACAAGAGAAGTGAAATTTATGACGCCTTTAACTTTTTCCCAGATGACATCATCAAAAGGCGGCTGTCAATGTGGTCATCTGGGAACAAGAAAAAGGCGGTTTTCAATGTGACTACTGTAGATATGATCAATTTCTTATGGATTTAAACTACAAGCGAAGTGGAATTTATATTTATATTTCAATCTTGAAATTTATATTTCTTATAGAATTAGATGAATTAAATTAAACAAAAAACTTAAAATTAAATATACAAATTAAACACTAGGTTATTTGTTTCAAAGGTTTTATTAATTAAAAATTAACACTTAATACGTATTTCGACAATTTCTTGTCATCATCAGAAGTGATTACATTCTGAATGTGATCACTTCTGATGATGACAAGAAATTGTCGAAATACGTATTAAGTGTTAATTTTTAATTAATAAAACCTTTGAAACAAATAACCTAGTGTTTAATTTGTATATTTAATTTTAATTTACAAAATGTTTCAACGAGAACCAACGGTCGAAAATTTAAATCTTATTAAACAAAAAACATTACGTTATATTGTTTCAATCTTCACTATTTGTATAACTAACATAGACCAATTGAAATAATTCACATCGTGTTTTTAGTTTTAATTTATTTTTTTATTTAGTTTAAATCAATAAGAAATTGATCAGATCTACATTAATCACATTGACAGCCGCCTTTTTCTTGTTCCCAGATGACATTATCAAAAGGCGGCTGTCAATGTGATCATCTGGGAACAAGAAAAAGGCGGTTTTCAATGTGACTACTGTAGATATGATCAATTTCTTATGAATTTAAACTACAAGCGAAGTGGAATTTATATTTATATTTCAATCTTGAAATTTATATTACTACTGATCAATTTTTTATCGATTTAAACTACAAGAGAAGTGAAATTTATCTTTATGTTTCAATCTATTAAACAGTACTGACATTTGTATTATTTCTAATATTATTTTCTACGGTCGAGAGGATAACACGGTGTTCATTGTTGTTTTTATTTCATATGCGGACCACATCGGTTTTTTTCCCTTTTACAAAAAAAAAAAAGACAGAGAGAGAGAGAGCACGCAGGTGTCTCCTTATTTACCCGCCCGAGGCGATGCCTATCAAAATAATGTCATTAAATAACATGCCATGCTTGTTTTGTATCACAACATGGTCCATTATTCTGTTTATATATGAATAAACGTTGCTGCTGGAATACTATTCCTGCTATATTTATTTCTTTCAATATCAAAGTGTGGGCGGGCGGGGGGAGGAAGAAGGGGGGGAGTGAATGTAAAATTTGCAGCAGCCTTCAGGCAACAACCTACAACAAAACTAAAACAAATATTATGCTGCTGCCATACCATTTGAACAATTGCTACTAACCAACGTGGATACCCGTATACGCAATAATAAACCTGCCTATATTTCTTCTTCTGTTTATATTTTTAACATATAAACACAAAGAGAGAAAAAGAGTGAGATAAAATATTATTATTATTATTATTATTATTATAAGCAAAATAGAAAAATTTCTCCCTCTTTTTTTTTTTTTTCTTAATCGAATTTCTTAAATAATAAAATAAAACGAATATATGAATACGTAAAAAAAAGAGGAAGATGAAATTGAGAATAAAAAAAAAAAATTCTTTGTATTTATTATTGAATAAAAATATTTTTTTTTTATTTGGATTATGATTGAAAAAGAATCTCAATATCAAATAATTGAAATTCATATCGGGCGAGTGGACTACTTTTTTAGAAGATTGCATCACTGAGAGGGAACCTTCTTTACGTCCCTTCCACAGTACGGGATGTTACAGCAACTCCCTTTCCTCGTAGAGTTGCCTAGGGGGCTATTGTGGTGAGATCCAATATTCCAATCCAGTGCCTGCTTGAGGGTTTGTTCACATTAATAAAAAAATATTTTTATTTAATGAAAAAATCCAGCACGACCAGGATTTGAACACGGATCTCCTATGTAGAGGCCGACATCCTAGCTTACTACACTAGTGAGCCCCTACAATAGTACAGATATTTCTATTATAACATCGTTATAATATATACAATAAAATAATGAAAGTATATAATAAAATGATTAAAAAGGAGAAATAATAAAATAAAAAATAATAAATACAACAGCTACTTTACTTCTTCAAATTGTAAATTCATTACTGTTAATTTATAGTAATACACTCAAATTTAGAAGTTATGAGGTGTGTGCAGAGTTGGGCACCAACTAAATGTTGATTAAAAATTTAGTTAAAGTAAACAAATCATATCAAGAATCTAGTATGCTCTATTTAGTTTGAGTAAAAATTTAGTTAAACTAAAAATAACAAATCAGATTTCTGATATAATTAAATTAGTTTGAGTAAAAATTTAATCAAATTAAATTAATTTTAATCAGATAAATTAACTTAACTAAATTTTGATTAATATATATTTGTTAAGTATTTAATGATTTATTTTATAGTTTTTTGTCCTAGTTTAGCAACTAGTGAGCCAAGGGCGGATCCAGAGGTGTTTCTCGGGGGGGGGGGGGGGGAATCTGGTGTGACTCGCCGCCGCACAGCACACAATTTTTTCTTAATTTCGGTAATTTAAAGGCGTATTCTCTTCTTGTTTGTCAGAATATAAATATAAATCAAATTTTTAAGTATTAATTTTTAAAATTTTACATTAAAAATACAATTTTTTTTCGAAAAAAAAGTTTTTTTAATCTCGGGGGGAGGGGGGAGATTACCCCCTTTACCCCCCCCCCCCTGTATATGCCCTTGTAGTGAGCTGATTTTTAAAAAATTTGGACCAACAATATAAATAAAATAATAAACTTTACTAGGAAGGATTTCTTTCTTATAACTAGAGCCCGGATTTTTATGCAGCAAAAACCGCTAAATATGCCATATAATATGCAGTAAAAGTATTAAAATATGATAATGCATTCTCGTTCTTTCTAAAATATAGTATACTAGTAAATATACTGTAAATCAAATATTATTAAATTAAATAAGTTAAGATAGATAATGAATCAAAAAACTATACACATTGTTCGATACAATTTATTGTGAATCAATCCCCTCGCTATATGACATTCACTGAAGGCATCGGCGTTCATGTTTTCGAAACGAATATTTATCAAAAAATATACAATGACGAAATTGAAGGAGTAATTTATTTGCTAATCTCGCGTTGTACTAAATAAGAAGTCATTTTAAAGTCGAAACGTAAACATATAGCGAGAGGAATTATAAAAAATAAGTTAGGATGAAAATTGTGCAAAAGAAATGTTTTAATTGGCCATCAATTTCATCTTATATGAATATTATCAACCACACTGCCCTAACTGATAGACATTGTATAACTTACTAGTAAAGTTGATCTGCGTAATATTTCAATGAAAAGTCTTAAATTCAGTTCACTAGTTAGCTAGATGATAACTAATGTTATAAGAAAGAAATCCATCCTAGTAAAGTTTATTATTTATTTATTTATTTATTTAGTGATATAAGATTCCCAACAGAAATAAATTTCCAATTATAGGGAAAATAAATTACCAGTAAATTATACAAATTCTATAATACTACTGTATGTTTAAGAAGAACAAAAATACTCCACAATGAAGAGAAAAAAAAAAATAAAATAAAAAAAACAGAAAAAAAAAACAAATAAAATAACGATAAAAATAAAAACAATTAAAGTTACAATAAAATGACAATTATTTAATCAGATTGTCCGGCCTCCCTCCTCGCATATTCCGAAATCATTTTGAAAATGGGTGAGTTTTCTCCCATTCTCGTTCGGACAGGGCCAAGATAAAAAAGGGAGCCCGATCTAAGGGTAAAAGCCGGGACTCTGAAGCCAATTCTTGCCAACAACTCAGAGCAATCCCAACGGTTGCCGAGAAGATCACACAAATTTGCGTGTATTAAGTCTCGCCTTCTTTCAGAGAGACTTTTAATTTCAAAGATTTCAAGTAGTTGATCATAGGTGATATGAGAAGCAGGGAGGCCAAACTTGACAAAAAAAAGATATTTAAGAAACCTTCTTTGCACCTTCTCAATCAAGTTGATCTGGGCTGCATAAAAAGGATCCCATATCAATGGTGCGAACTCCAACTGAGATCTCACCAGAGAGAAATATAAGATTTTAAGAGTATTTATATTTTCAAAGTTCTTACAATTTCTCTTTACAAAGCCAAGCATCTTAAATGATTTATTTACAATAAAATTTACATGTTCATTAAAGGCTAATTTAGAGTCAAAAATGATTCCCAGATCCTTGACAGACTCCACTCTTTCCACCAAGATATTTTCTATATAGTAATTCGAATACAAAGGAAGCTTTTTCCTTGTAAAGCTACAAAGTGAGCATTTATCTATATTTAAGGTTAATAAGTTTTCAACGCACCAAAGTTGAATTGCGTTTAAAGTATTTTGTAAATTAAAGCAGTCGTTGTTATTAGTTATTTTCGTATATATTTTCAAATCGTCAGCATATAATAAGAAATTACACTCCTTTATAGCAATAGAGATGTCATTTATGAAAATGGCGAAAAGAAGAGGACCCAACTTAGAACCCTGAGGGACTCCAGAATAGGCGGGAAACTCATAGGAAGTTTCATTATTATATAATACATATTGTTTTCTGCTAGTTAAATAAGAATATAAAAGATCACTCAAAGAATCACTTATACCATATTTTTTAAGCTTAAAATATAACAAGTCATGATTTACAGAGTCAAAAGCTTTGGAAAAATCCAGATATATGCTATCAACCTGACAATTATGATCCAAACTCTCTGTAACATATTCAGTAAATAAGGCCAAGTTAGTAAGGACAGATCTTCTGGGAATAAAGCCATGTTGAAAGTCAGAAAAGTATTTGAACATAAAATGCATAATATACTTGTAAATAATACTCTCAAAAATCTTCGCAAAGGGAGAGAGAAGAGCTATGGGTCTATAATTGGACACAAACCTTCTCTCACCCTTTTTTATAGACAGGAATGATAGTAGTTAATTTCCATATGTCAGGAAATATTTTTGTTTGGAGAGACAAGTTATAAAGGTAGTATAAGGGAGTTACAAGTACTTCAGAGCAACCTTTAACAATAAAAGAAGGAATTCCGTCATGTCCAACTGATTTTTTAGGTTTTAAATTTGAAATGGCTTCAAAAATGTTCTGGAGAGAAATCTCTGTGACATTCAATACATCATTGTAGTCCTCAAGTTTGTTAAACGAGGAATTTACATGAGAAAAATCATTAATTGAACTGTTATTGTAAACAGAAACAAAAAAATTTGCAAAAGAATCACAGATTAATTTTGCATTACAAGTATCAACACCATAAATTGTAAAGTTCTCTGATAATACTCTAGAGGATCTTTTATTATTAACAAAATTCCAAAACATTTTAGGATCACAATTAATATTTTTTTCAATTCTATTAATATACATTTTATACAATAACTTATTATAAGCATGAATTTCTCTCCTCAATCTTTTAAACATATAAACACATACTAACCCTGATTTTTGCTAAAACAGCATAAGTCAAGAACAGATTTTTTGTTTTTTCATTATTAATATTGTTAAACTTTGAAGGTTATTTGACATTTCAATCTTTTATAGTATATTGAGCCCAAAAAAGCCCTTTAAAAATGAAACAGTTTTTATTGATTCCTGAAAATTTTTAATATGTTGTTTTTGAAATGACCGATTCAATTCTAATGTGTTTTAACAGTTTCGACCAATCCGCCAGTATCAGGCCTAAAATGAACAAATACACTTCAAATTTATGAAAAATAACATAATCACATTGTTATTATAATTTTATTATTATTATTTAATTTATAAGCATTGTTGGTCCAAATTTTTTAAAATCAGCTCACTACAAGGGCAGATACAGGGGGGGTAAAGGGGGTAATCTCCCCCTCCCCCCGAGATTAAAAAAACTTTTTTTCGAAAAAAAATTGTATTTTTAATGTAAAATTTTAAAAATTAATACCGGTACTTAAAAATTTGATTTGTATTTATATTCTGGCAAACAAGTACAGAATGCGCCTTTAAATTACCGAAATTAAGAAAAAAATTGTGTGCTGTGCGGCGGCGAGTCACACCAGATTCCCCCCCCCCCCGAGAAACACCTCTGGATCCGCCCTTGGCTCACTAGTTGCTAAACTAGGACAAAAAACTATAAAATAAATCATTAAATACTTAACAAATATATATTAATCAAAATTTAGTTAAGTTAATTTATCTGATTAAAATTAATTTAATTTGATTAAATTTTTACTCAAATTAATTTAATTATATCAGAAATCTGATTTGTTATTTTTAGTTTAACTAAATTTTTACTCAAACTAAATAGAGCATACTAGATTCTTGATATGATTTGTTTACTTTAACTAAATTTTTAATCAACATTTAGTTGGTGCCCAACTCTGGGTGTGTGTTGTTGGTGGATATGATTAAAAAAAAAAAAAATTTACAGTTTCTTGCTGCAAATTAACAGTTTCGGCCAATCCGCCTGTATTAGGTCTAAAATGAGCATATAGTAAATCCATTAGTGTTAAACAATAGTAATGCACTCAAAATTAAAAGTTGCTGGAGGTGTGGGTTGTTGGTGGATATGATTAACAGAAAAAAACAACAGGATCTGATAATTAATATTATCGGATAATCCGCCATCATCAGGACTAAAATGAACAAATAGTAAATTCATTAGTGTTAGACAATAGTAATAGGCCTAAACTCGAAAATAATGAATAAATTTAAACAAAATGTATATGCCTATATATAAAAAAAAAACATTTTTTTAACTTTAAGTCAATACAAAACAAACAATAAAGACCTTTTGAATAAAATTATAATAACAATGTGATTATGTTATTTTTCATAAATTTGAAGTGTATTTGTTCATTTTAGGCCTGATACTGGCGGATTGGTCGAAACTGTTAAAACACATTAGAATTGAATCGGTCATTTCAAAAACAACATATTAAAATTTTCAGGAATCAATAAAAACTGTTTCATTTTTAAAGGGCTTTTTTGGGCTCAATATACTATAAAAGATTGAAATGTCAAATAACCTTCAAAGTTTAACAATATTAATAATGAAAAAACAAAAAATCTGTTCTTGACTTATGCTGTTTTAGCAAAAATCAGGGTTAGTAGTACATAATTTAAACAAAAAACATATTTAACATATTTTTGTTATTGCTTATGTTTTTAAAATTACACTTAAGTAAGTAAACATTAACTTATTAAAATGTTTTAATTTTTAATGTTTTATTATCATTATGGTGCACAATCATCTTCTCCATCATTTTCATCTGTATTACTCTACAAGAAGAAAGATTTGCTCTGACATTCCGTCATGTGGAAGGGATGTAAGGAAGGCTCCCTCTCAGTAATCCATTCTTCGAAAGGAGTCGGTGCTGAGGGAGTTCCTCCTCAAACTAGGACATCCTCCCTAGCATAAAAGAGATTGGATAAAAGGAACTAGTGGTTTTTGAAATGACCCATTCAATTAGAGATTATAGAAAAAAGAAAAAAAAAAATTCTTTTAACCACCTGTGTTATAATTCCTGAGATAATTTCACCATGTAGAAATAATAAAGAAAATATATAAACACTGTACTTATAAAATTATCAATTTTGTCACTTTCTTTAAAACATGGAAGCTGAGAATAAAAATTATATTTGATCTTTTTTTTTTTTTTTATTCTACATTCACTCACATTCAGAAACTTTATTCATATCTTTTTTTTATTTCCTCTCTTTGTCATTCAATCAAATGCTCAATTATTTATTCATTTATTAATTTAATCAACAGTCTGTATGTGTCCCTATCTCTTTTGTTATTTATTTCTATACCGTCGTCAACCTAGCAATGTATTTATTAATTTGATTCGACATTTCGACATGACGAATTGAATTGAGTTGGTCAATGAATGTGCAGAATTTTTAAGAGCTGACTATATTTATTAAAAAAAAAAATTGATTATTCTATCATCGTTAGCAAAAAAAAATCCCTTTAATCAGGCGATGTGATAGTATTTTATAAAACTAGACTTTCTCCCGAGTAAAATGATATATAACACTTATATCAAAATCAGTTGCAATTTTGTTTAAAAAAATGATTTAAAATTGCACTTGGAGCATCGCTAATTGCCATAAAAATAAAAATTTCAATTTTTTTAATTAAATAATGAATGTGAGATTTAAATGTATTTAATGTATACATTAATTAAAATTAATAAAATAATAATAGATTTTTGAATTAATTTAAAAATTCACATATTTAAGTTCTACTAATGAATTGAAATGCTTTAGAAATCAAAAACATTGATAATGTGTTGATTAACAATGAGAAAAAAAAATATTGTTTTATTATTACATCATTAATTTCTTTAGTCAATTGTTCGCTCGGAGTAATTATTGACATTAAAATAATTAATTAGTAAAATTCTTCGAAAACCCACAATTATAAATTAATTAGCGATATTTTATGAAACTAGACCTTCTCCCGAGTAAAATTATATATATCACTTATATCTAAATCGGATGCAAATTTATTTAACAAAATGATTTAAAAATGCACTTGGAGCATTGCTAATTAACGTAAAAAGAAAGATAATTAAAAAATAAAAATAACTAATTATTACCAATAATTATGAATTTTAAATTAATTGTTTTTTTTTTATTTTAATAATTTTAATTAATGTAATTAAATCACAAATTATTTTTTTTTATGCTCCAAGTGCAATTTTAAATTGTTCATTTGAATAAAATTACAGTGAATTTATATATAAGTGTTATATATCATTTTACTCGGGAGAATTTCTAGTTTCATAATAAATAAACAAGAAATAAATAAAATATAAAAAAAAATTCACGACGTCAGAGTTCATTCAATAAGACATACAAAATTTTTTATGATTAAGAAGAAGAAGAAGAAGGTTCATTAATGGGAAAACTTATTAACGACTTCTCTCTCTCTTGAAATGAGAACCTCATAAAATAGTTATTAACGTATACTTTAAAGATTGAAATAAGAATTTTAACCTCTCCCCAATGGGAAATGAGATGTTATCAAATAAAAAGTGTAAAAGTAGGATAGCTGCTATGTATTTTACATTATAAAAAAAAGAAAAGAAAAAGTTTTTAAGTAGTTTGTTGTTGTATAAATTTTAATTATATATGCATAAAGTTAAAAGTTTAATCTGACGTGGCTATTAAAATATTTAGGAAAAACAATGCTTTAACTAAGAAGTAACGTGTTAATTGTGTACGTCACCGTTCCCAGAGCGGCGTCACTAAATAAATAAAAAAATGACAATGGTTTTTTTTTTTTAGGAAATTAATAGGAATCATTATTCTAAAGGAATGGGGAATATAATTTGTGAAAATTGAAATTTTAATAGGATTTTTACTTTCTTTTACCTATGTATGTAATATATAAATAGAGAGAAAGTATTGGATTCATGTCAAAAATCCGATGTCGAGATTTTGATGGATATACACGTTTTGAGGTCCTCTGAATCCAAAAAAGGAGTTTTCGCAACATGGTCTGTCTGTCTGTGTGTCTATCTGTCTGTGAACAAAATATCTCAAATAGCTATGAGGTTGAAATTTTATATTTATAGTTAATCACCCCCTCCAGGGGGGGGGGGGTCTGGGACCTGACACGAAGATTTTGAGCAAAATCTGCCAGAGTATTAGTACTTTTTGTACTTTTTCAGTTTTTTTTTTTCGATTTTCTCAAAATTCACTTCAACGATTTTGCTTAAAATTCAAAAATCAATTATTTTTTAGATGCTCTTTAAAATGTATATTCTCATTTTGCCATTGAAATCTTTTGAAGCACACTTTACTCCTGTACTTCATAGGCAAGATGGTTGCCAGGGTAACGAAATATAAATATTTTTTTACATTTATAAATTATATATCTTGAATTTTAATATATTGACGGAAACTAAAGAAAAAAAATCTGGTGTGACAAGCACAGAACACAACAATCGATTACCAAAGTTAAAAGAAAGTTGTGTTCTATGCGACCAGTCACACCAGATTCTTAAGATGACGTTCCGGTAGGGGTATAAAAACTAAAAAATATCAAATATTTCTGGGTGGGAGTTATACACCCAGTAAAAATTTATCTTTTTTGTTCTATTATACTGAGGGGCTCGCTGGTGTAGGATGTCGTCTTCTACAAATGAAACCCGTGTAACATCATGGAAGCGAAGTAAATAAAAATATTTAATGTAAGCAAATCCTCAATCGGGCTCTGGATTGGAATATAGGATCTCACCACAATAGCCCCAGGCAACTCTACTAGGAGAGGGATTTGCTGTGATATCCCGTCCTGTGGAACGGAGGTAAAGAAGGTTCCCTTTCAGTGATTCAGTCATTGAAAGGAGTCGATGCTGAGGGGGTCCCTCCTCAAACCAGGACATCCTGCCTAGAGGTTGGATAAAAGAACCAAGAATAAGGATTAGTTCGTTAACTAGAAATGAAAGCAGGAGGAGTTAGAGATAGGAAATAATGTAACTTCACTTTGCCGGTAGATGGCTACTGCCAGAGACAGGTTGGGTTTTAGGTGTATGTCTTCGAGCACTCAAAAACCTCGGATAAATAAACGTCGGATCCTGATAAGAATTTCAAATAATAATAATAACTTTTTTAAAGTATTTGGTTTTATGTATTTTTAAATATACTTGTCCTTTTCATCATCTCAGTCATATTATTATAAAAATTTATTATTTCACTCTCTTCATAGAAAAATACAAAATTTCAGGTCAAAAGATGATCAAAATATAAAAAAATAATAATAAACTCAATGTTTCAATCATATTTTGTGACCTTCTTCATGTAAATTTTAGACAATTTTGTTTTCTTTCCGTAACCTCAACAAGAAATTGGATATTAATATAAAATAAAATAAATTTATTAAATACAAAATATCTGCTATCCCGATAGTAATTTTAAATAAATAAATCAAGGTCTACTTTAATAAATAAAATTTGAGATAAGACTGTGTGAAAGTTGTGTGCTGTGCGCCAGTCACACCAGATTTTTTAAATTTCAGTTGAATTATATACTTTAGATCATTTTAAAAAAATAAATAAATTTGGTAAATCAAAGCCGACCAAGTAGCTATTTCATAAGATGAATGAAGTAAAAAAAAAAAAATAAAATTCATGATATGAATTATCTACAAGTTCAGCCTATTATGAAATTTTGATTTTAAAATCACCCTCTGGTTGGTGGAGGCTTTCCATTTAAAATCTTTTTTTTTTCTCTTCTTCCTGCAACCAAATGCAGTTATATATATTCCCTTTGGGAACTGACGGAATAAATCTACTTTCCTAAACATCTAAATTATGTGAACAACTTTTTGCTACCTTATTGAAATATGAATAAGTCGTCGTCGTTGGTATTAAGAGGGGGGATAACTGCAGAACGGTGACGTCGTCGTCGTCAAGTGAATTTTTTAAATTCTCTATCTATCTTTCTCGAAATCTATTCCCCATACGAATTCCAAAAAATCTCGCTAAGATAAAAGATTAAATATTGCGGTGTTATTTTTTTTTTTAAACTCCCATACTTTCTTGAATTTCTCATTAAAATTACTTAATAAATAAAACACTTGATGATATGTTTCAATATAAGTGATAGATATTTCGACAACTTAAGGGGTTTCAGGACATTAAATCTTTGGTCCAAAAATACTGACGCATTTTAAATTATTTTTTTATGCAAATTTTTTTTAAATGAATTAATTTTGTGAGCATTTTACTTAATAGAAAGCTTTTTTTAAAATTATGATTAATCGAAAAATAATGAAAATTATTTTTTTTATATTTATAGAAATTATTTATTATTTGAAATTCCTATCGGGATCCCCGTTTATTTGGTCGAGGTGCTTCCGTGCACGAAGACACACACCTCAAACCTAACCGAACTCTGACCGTAGCCATCTACCGGCACCCAGTGAAGTTACATTATTTCTTATCTCTATCTCCTCCTCCTGCGTTCGTTTCTATCTAGTGAACTAATCCTTATTTCTGGTTCCACCCGGTTCCTTTTATCCAACCTCTTCTATCCTATGGAGGATGTCCTAGTTGAAGAGGGTCTCCCTCGGCACCGGCGTGTAGCCTACTCCTTTCGAAGAATGCATCACTGGGAGGGAACCTTCTTTACGTCCCTTCCACAGGAAGGAATGTCACAGCAACTCCCTCTCCTCGTAGAGTTGCCTGGGGGATATTGTGGTGAGATCCAATATTCCAATCCAGAGTTTGCTTGAGGATTTGTTTACATTAAATATATATTTTTATTTAATGAAAAATCCCTCACGCCAAGGATTTGAACATATTTCTTCTTTGTAGAAGCCGACACCCTAAGATAAAAATAATTAATATTCAACCTATAATAATTAAATAAATTGGTGTCAAAGTAAAAAATAAATTAAAAAAAAAAATCTGGTGTGACTGGCGCACAGCACACAACTTTCTCTTACTTTCGGTAATCGAAAGTTGTGTTCTGTGCTTGTCACACCAGATTTTTTGTGTCGACATATATTTAGTTTCCGACAGTACGGAACATATGAATTCAGATGTAAAATTTATAAGTATGGGAAAATATTTATATTTTGTTACCATGGCAACCATTTCTCCTATCTTCCCTATGAAATACAAGAGTAAAGTGGTCTTCAGAAGATTTCAATTGCAAAATGAGAATATACATTTTAAAGAACATCTAAAAAATAATTGATTTTTGAATTTAAAAAAAAATCGTTGGAGCAAATTTTGAGAAAATCGAAAAAACTGAAAAAGTACATCAGTAAAGTACTAGTACTCTTTGGCCGATTTTAATTAAAAGCTTATTTTTCCGGTCGCGGGAGGTGTTTAACTTAAATATAAAATTTCAACCTCGTAGCTCCAATTCCTTCATCCTTAAAATTGTACACCCACCCACCCACCCACCCACAGACAGACCATGTCGCGAAAACCACTTTTTTGGATTCAGGGGACCTCAAAACGTGAAGATCCATCAAAATCTCGACATCGAATTTTTGACATGAATCCAATACTTTCTCTCTATATATATATTACATATATACATAGGTAAGAGAAAGTAAAAACGACTAAATAGTTCAGCACTCTTGAAAAAGATGGCAGGATAGTCTAACAGCCGCCATTATTAGATCACCTATAAGCCTATATTTATATTTTTTTATGTTGTTAAAAATGATATATAACATGATATATAAAAATGATATATAACAACTCTATCTGCATCTCAATGGTGTGCATCTTGAGATTGCCAATAATGTAAGATCTGATGTTTTTTATAATTTAAAAAATATTTTATGTTGTTGTATTACAATTATTATTTATGCTCATTTCAGCTCTAAAGAACTGATGATGGTTTTATCTAATTAAACCCGAAACGTTTTCTGATTGGAGATTTTTATTCGATAGAGGCTCCTTTTTTGGTTGACATCCTCTCTTCCTTCATCATTCTAATGATACGAGTATTATTATTATTATTATTATTTATTTATTTAGATTATACATACAGTACAAGATGAGAGGAGAGAAAAAAAGGAAAAAAATTACAAAAATTTACATACTATTGTTAAGAAGGCATGTTTATCAGTTGGCAATGGGGCACCTCCCAAAATCCAATTATTCGTTCAGTACGAAGGCTCTGGTCTTCATAGCACCATCCATGAAGAAGAAGAGACTGCTCATTTGGGTTTCTTGGGTCAGAATGTCCGGAAACTGGTCCTCAGAGACCCGCAAAAAGTCCGAAAGGAAGTGCCTTCGGACCGGGTCATAAATTGGACATTTTATTACAACATGGTATAATGTTTCATGTTCTTGAAGATTGCATAAGGTGCAGAGCTGTTTTTGGTCTATAAGGTGGGTGTTGCTCTTCACCGTAATCTTGAGGGTATACTGACCCGCCACTCTAACCTGGGCAAATAGTCTTGTAAATGGGAATCTGGCTTTTTTTGTTAGATATTCTTGGGGACCGAATTCGTTTGGAAGTGGTGGTAGAAAAATATTTCTGTAGTATAGACTGAAATTGGATCTATTAATGAATTCCACATCTTTGCTGATCAGTCTTTGTTTAAAGTCATCCAGTGGTCCTCCCAGCAAATGCCGTATTGTTGAAGGGTCGTCGATTGCAACGGTGCCGAATCCGGCCTCCCTTAGCAATGCCTTCACCTGACCTAGCCAATTGTATTTGATATTGGACGACTCTGCCAAATCCATCATTCTCACGAAGCAAACCCTTGGGTATCTGTTGGCTTCCATCGAAAGAATCTTGAGAATCCAACGTAGAGTGAGCTTAACCACGGAGTGGGAAAGATGAACCAACCCTGTCTCGAGCCTGACCACAGAATTGGGGGTGCTTCTGGGAAGGTGAAGTAGTTTTTTAAAAAAGTAAACTTGGGATTTTTCAATGCAGTTGCAATAACGGAGAGACCATATGGGGGATCCATATAATAGAGAATTTCTGGCCATCGAGAGATATAACTTTAGCTGAGAGTCCCTAATGATACGAGTATAAAACATTTAGAAACTATTCATTATTAAAAGATCAACGAAAATCAACCAAATGCATGAT
This sequence comes from Euborellia annulipes, assembly GCA_023213315.1. Taxonomy (NCBI): domain Eukaryota; kingdom Metazoa; phylum Arthropoda; class Insecta; order Dermaptera; family Anisolabididae; genus Euborellia; species Euborellia annulipes. The sequence continues at coordinate 18,522 of JAKCPI010004037.1, forward strand.
ATTAAATAGCTCCGAATATACCATCCAGCCATCTGTTGGAAAATTTTCGTGGGAGTTGTGTTTTTGGCTCCTTTCTCAAGACCATTAACGTCATCTCTTGGCAAAAACGTGAACAGCTTTGGCTCCTGAAGCCCTTAATGACTACACAATACCAAACTATACACCAGAAAAAGTGAGTTATTTCCCTATAACAAAGCCTAAGTTTCTGTCTATCTGAGAGTAAAACAAATTTGATTTTTGTTTGAGCTAGACAGTCATATTTACCGAAAGCGGGCTGTGTAACTAGTAACACAAATCATATATTATTTCTATTTCTAAATACCCTAATAAAAATTTTAATTAAATTTCAATATAATGGAGAATAAAATAATGAAATGAAAATAATAACTTTAAAATAGAGCTTATTATTAATAAATTATACCTGATATATAAAATGACGTAACGAATTACCCTTACCTTTTGCTCTAAGAGAGAATTCATTAGCATTTTAATTCTTTTCTTTTAATTATCATACATAAATAAATGAATAAAACTGTCAAGGTATTTTAATTATAAATGTGTGTAGAGGTTATAAAACGGAATTTTTGTTTCACTTATTGGTGGTTATTGACAACAGAATCATTCTGAAGAATTCAAAAGGCGTAAGAGTGTATATAACGATCCCAGGGAGAGATCGTTTTTTTTTAAATTAATTTTAATTTTAATTATAAATTTTAAATAAGAACTTATAGAGAAAAATATATTTGGAATGATTTAACTTGAAAAGTATTAAAGGGAATTAATCCTTTTTTCCCCTTCCCCTTTTGAGAGAAGATTATTTGGTCGATCAACAGACAGAAATAACATCATTCGTTTGCGGGCTGGCAAAGCCCTCAGATCTCCATGACTCGATGGTTGGCTGTGATGCCATCAGCATCTCCATGAATCGGTGGTTGGCAGGGAAGATTTCACAATCAGCAGATCTCTCGTTCCTAGCTCTTGGGCTGCCCGAATATCAAAATCACTATTGTCTGGGAGAGACTGCCCAACTACATTTACTTGTCTTGGACGAAGGGCGACCAACATTTGCATATTCGCCGAGAAAGATCCGTCTTCACTTGCCGTGCGTTTCGGACGAAGGTCGGCCAGATGCGACCGAAACGTCATTACTACATTCATCGCCATCAAGACACCAACATTCAATTTATTCCATTTTAATTTTTTTAACGGATTGGTTGCCTAGCAATCGAATGTTGATTCGCGAAAAATTGATTCGTCCTAAGAAATTTAATAATTTGATGGTAATTTTATAATTTTACTGTGAGTATTGTGTTCCCACGCTCGAAAAAGCAGTTTTCTTTTTGCGGGTGTAATAAGTTTTAAAATATTTATTCGAACTTTTTTGTTATTTGAGTTAATTTATTTTCATTGTTTGTTTACATTTGGGCCTCCCAGTAAGGACCCTGTGAACTAATTTATTCCCTTTTGACGTGTGAGTGGAGGAGGGGGCCATGACGGACCTTTCTAATAGGCACCCCCAACCTCAAGAAAAGGGAAGTGATTTAGTTCATGCAATTCGCTCAGCGATGGTATCAGTGTATGGAAATGAAGAAGTGAACATGGAAGACTCTGATGATATCAAGAATCCAAATGAAACTATCGTAAATATAGGCCTACATACTGCAACTACTAGTAAGAGGAAACTTCAGTTCGCAGAGGAAGAAGAAAGCTCACTAAAAGTTAAGCTAACTGAACTCAGCAAGCCAGCAAGTCATGAAATAAATGAAGTAAGTGGAAATACTCAACATAAACACTCAATAAATTTGAACATATCAGACAATGCTGAAACAAATGGTATTACACATTTAAATTCACAAGAAAATAATTATAATGTTAATTGTAATAATATCTCAAGGAATATTGAAGGTGAGGTTGATGTAAATAATACACATGAGAGAAGTCCTTATTACACATTTTGCGTGAATAATGAATATGGAGAGGTAGATATAGGCCCTTTTCTCTTATATGTTGAAAGAATAGAAAAAAATAAATCATTACATCCTATGCTAGTAGGGAAAATTATTCGTGAAAACTTCCCGAATTTGTACGAAAATATTGACACCATCTCAAAGGCCAACAGGTTTAAAATTAAAATTATAGTAAATGATTATTTTAAAGCGAACACCTTGAAATCTTCAGAAATTTGGAAAAACAACAATTTGGTGTGTTATATCCCAAATTTCGTGTTAACCAAACAAGCTCTAATTAGAGACGTAGACTATTCGTTGTCGAACGAAGATATTCTTAAGTATATTGAGTGCCCGGATGACAATATTATTAAAACAAAGAGAATTTTTAAAAATAATAAAAATGAATATGTTCCCACGCCTTTAGTAATTTTAACAGTAAGGGGTCGAATTCCTCGAGAGGTAAAACTCTTAGGAGTTATTTGCAAAACAGAAAATTTTACTCCTAGGGTCCCTCAGTGTCAACTCTGTTTTAGATTTCATCATTTTAAAAATACATGTCGTTTTAATAAGAGATGCCCCCGATGCGGATCTGAAAATCATTTAGCTCAGGACTGCCTGTCTGAAGAGATTAAATGCGTTAATTGCAAAATGGCGCATCTGCCTACCGACCCAAAATGTGTGGAATTCTTAAAGCAAAATTTAATTAAAAAAACAATGACCGAAAAAAATTTTTCATTTTTTGAAGCGTTAAATTATGTAGAAAAAAAAGATTTATATTCCGGCGCAGCGGCTTTCGAAAGTGCAAAGCAGAGTACCTCCCAGGATTTTCCCCCCCCTTAAAAAAATTTGCCTTCTACCGAGAGAGGAGGGTGAAAATAGTTCTCATCCGATTAAAAAACATTATAAAATTCATACGACTAATATAAGGCCTATAATTGCCAAACCCGTACCCCACTTTGTTAGAATAGAGAATGAATCTAATAATTTAAGTTTGCCTCTAACTCCGGTGGTTAATAGCCCCAACTATAATATTAATGATAAAGAAAATATTAAAACATTAATAAACACCATAATAGAAAATATTGTATATCAAAAAATCAAATTAAATGAAACAAGCCTGGGGAATTCCCCAAATAATAGTATTGAAAAAATAATTGACCATTTTATAGAAAATTGGAATTTTAATTAAGAAAAATTATATATATATATATTTATTCTCCATTTTGTTTATATGCATCATATATTAATAATTATATTTTGTAGCATTATTTATATCTCTAAAGATTGGCTATATTAATAAATGTGTTCTGGCATTCTCGATGTGTGTATTATTTAGATCACTGAAATGCAGATAGGATAAAAAGAGGAAAAAGGTAGCCGTACAATTAAATTATTTAAAAAAATATTTTATTGAATAATTATAAAATGTTATTAATATATAAATATAATAATTATAATAATATAATTAATGATAAAATTAAAAAATTATAAATATAATAAATATAATAATTGTTATTATAAATATTCTCCAATGTATTACGATGTGTATTTGTAGTATAAATAGAGATGGTGTTACACAATAGCTGCCTATATTTATATTCGGTGGGGGAAAAAATAAAAGAATTCCCATTATGAACAAAGGCCTAAATAGTAAACATTTCTCTATAGTCCAATGGAATGCGCGATCGGTTGTCTCTAACAAGGGCAGTCTGGAAATTATGCTTAAAGACCTCAATATAAGTGTAGCTGCAATTTCAGAGACGTGGTTGAAACCTGCACTGGATTTCAAAATAAAAGGCTACAACGTCGTTAGGGCAGATAGATTTGATGGTAAAGGGGGCAGTCTTATATTAATAGATAGAAAGTTGGACTTTGTAAATCTACATGTAATCTCTCCATCGCCACTAATACAAATTTGCGGCACCCAAGTAACATTACCTGATAAAAGTAACATGTCCATCGTGTCATGCTACTGTAAACCGATGTCTTACCTTTCAAGTGATGATTGGGCGGCAGTATTTCAACAAATCCCTCCTCCGTATATGTTTCTTGGAGATTTCAACAGCAAATCGCAAGAATGGGGCTGTAACTGGCAAGACCGCGCGGGACAATGTCTTTCTGATTTTGCTGATAAATATGATCTAATCACTCTTAATGACGGGTCACCCACAAGATTGACTTTTGGCTCAGATAATCTATCCATCCCGGATGTATCGTTTTGTTCATCCTCTTTGTTCACCCAATTCATTTGGGAAGTATTAGAGGATACCATGGGCTCAGACCATTTCCCAATCCACATCAAAAAAATGTCTCCCATGCCGAGCCTTCCTGTCTCTTTCAAGCCAAGGCTTAAAATAAAGTCTGCCAATTGGTCTCTTTACCAAACGTCTCTTATAGGTAAATTTCACGATCCTCAGTACTCCTCTTCGGCCGCTAGCCGGTATGACTTTTTAATCGAGTCGATAAATTTGGCAGTCGAAATCTCTATTCCTTGGACCAAGCCTTATTTGGGGAAAAGGCCGGTAGTCTGTTGGTGGTCTTCTGAGTGTGGAGAGGCTATCAATAATAGAAAACTCGCCCACAACCAATACAAAAGAAATCCAGTTCTAGATAATTTCATCTCCCTTAAAAAGGCACAGGCTTTAGCGAAAAGAGTAATTCTCGAGGCAAAGCGGTCTTCTTGGAAATTATTTTGTTCCTCCATCAACCCGTCCATTTCCAGTAAGGAAATATGGAAAAACATAAGTAAAATTAAGGGGACTAATGTCTTTAAAAATAAATTTCCTACCCAGATGGTTATCGAAGAATTCTTGGACCGGCTCGCTCCGCCATCGGTTCCACTTGAGACCCGGGAAATGTCAGATGCACCTTACTCATCAGACATACTAGATCTGCCTTTCACCATGTATGAGTTAGAAAAGGTTCTTCATAATTCCAAAGACTCATCACCAGGCATAGATAATATCTATTATTCAATGATCAAAAATCTTCCCCTGACCGGTCTATACTTTCTTCTCGACATATTTAATGATATTAGATATTCACATGAAATTCCTGCAACTTGGAAACAGCAAATCATAGTCCCCATATTAAAGCCCGATAAACCACAGAACTCAGGCGCCTCCTATCGTCCAATTGCGCTCTCATCTTGCATGATGAAAGTCTTCGAAAAATTAATTCAAATTCGATTGGAATCATTTTTAGAGCTGAATTTTAAATTCCCCAACCTCACTTTCGGATTTAGAAAAGGATACTCAACGATGGATAATCTATCCATTCTAATTTGCAATATTAAGGAGGCGTTTGCTACAAAGAAATTCACTCCTACAGTGTTCATCGACATAGAAGGAGCGTATGACCATGTCAACCTCCATACTCTATACGAAATACTTGTGAAACTGGGAATTGGTAAAAACTCTTCTTACCTAATATTTAAATTGTTGTATGACCGAAAAATAATAGTTAAATCAGGAAACATACACCTCTCCAGAAATTTATTTAGAGGCCTGCCCCAAGGATCAATTTTATCCCCGATCCTATTCCTATGCTACACGTTTGATATTTTCAACTCCATCGGACCAGAGTGCAAACTTTTACAATACGCTGACGATCTGGTTGTCTATTCCAAGTCCCATGTCTTGCAGCAGTCCCTTGATGATTTGAGCCGTTCAATAAAAGGTATAACAACGTACTTGGATAAGATAAATCTCAACATTTCAGTCACAAAATCCACAGTTTGTATTTTCTCAAGAAGACGAGTACCGCCAATTAATAATATAAAATTAGGCGAGTATGAGTTTCCGGTAGTGAGTAAAATCAAATATTTGGGATTAATCTTGGACACAAAACTTCTATGGAGACCTCACATAAACTATATTTTAGAAAAATGCTCACGCCATATCAATCTGCTCAAAGCAATAGCAAAACTCCAATGGGGCGGCCATCCAAGCTCTCTGCTGATAATATATAATTGTTTGATCCGATCGCAACTGGAATATGGCAATTTTTTATTCGGTGATGCGTCACAGTCGATCCTCAATATCTTAGATAGAATCCAGTTTAAATCCATCCGCATAAGTCTAGGCTATATAAAATCTTCGCCCACGAACGCCATGTTAATCGAGGCAAACGAACCCCCGCTAATCTTCAGAAGAAATTTACTTGCCGCAAAATTTTACCTAAAACGAAAAGCAAAAATATATCATCCCACAATAGAAGCAATAGAAGAATGTTCAGCCACTTACCAAAATAGTGCTTTCTGGAATAACTCAAATATCCCTCATTTGATTCAGACTTCAATCCGGTTCCACAATTTGAATATCACTCTGGAAAAATACTCTTTACCGCTCATCTTTCAAGTCACCTCTCAGTATATTAATCTTCCACTAAATATAGATCTTTCTCCAGTTAATGGAAATATTACAGACTGCTCTCAAAAATTAATTTTTACCGACGGCTCGAAATTTCCAGATAATGTAGGATGCGCCTTTCTTGACTCCTCTAATAGCTTCTTTCATTTGTTCAGACTTCCGAAATATTGCTCCGTCTTCTCTGCAGAGTTAGTGGCCATAAGGGAAGCCCTATATTATACCAAACTTCATCAATTTAGAGCAGTTAAAATAATTAGTGATTCAAAATCAGCACTAGTGTCTATCCTAGAATTGAAAAAAGCAAGATATGTAGGAAAAATACAATTCGAAATAATACAACTGATACAAGATATCTCTCAAAATAACCAACAGATCTCATTTGCTTGGACAAAATCCCATAACAATAACCCAAATAACGACTTAGTAGACTTTCTAGCCAAAAGAGCAGCGTTCATAGGAAATAGACTCCAAATAGGACTACCTATCAAAGATGCATTCTCCATTTTCAAATCAGATCTTACAATAGCCTGGAACAACCATTGGTCGTACACTGCTTTAACAAGGGGTTCTGCATTAATGAAATTAAAAAATCATACAGGCCCTCCCTGGTTTCATCACATTCCAGAACTTTATAGAGAGCACATCACGTTCTTCAATAGACTCAGGATAAACCACACGCTTTGCAACTCCCATCTATATAGATTCTCTTTTAACGATAGCCCCCTCTGTTCCTGTTCATTATCCATACAAGCAACGCCTCAACATTTAATATTTGAATGTCCCTTATATTCCAACAATAGATCACAGTTTCTCGAAGAAATCAGGCCATCCTTCCGAGACCCCCCAACTCTCCCACAAATTCTTAAAGACCCTAAGAAAGAAATAGTCCTCGCTCTCCATAGATTTTTAAAAAACTCAAATATAACTATATAGCACTCTGTTTTTGACTGTATTTTTATTGATTTGATTTTGTTTTATTATTGCTTTAATTTTGTATTATTATTGTTTTATTATTTTTTTTGATTTTGTTTTATTATTGTATTATTATTTCTGTATTATTGCCTTATTATTGCTTTGATTTTGTTTTTTATTGTATTATTATTGCTTTGATTTTGTTTTATTTTTGTATTATTATTGTTTGGATTTTGCTGTATTATTGCTTTAATTTTGTATTATTATTGTATTTTTTATTGCTTTGATTTTGTATTGATATTTTATAAATTTATATGTACTTATTGTATTGTGAGGGATGGCCGAGTAGCCCTACCCTAAATAAATAAAAAAAAAAAAAAAAAATTTTTTTAACAATATTTTTCAATAAAATTTCAAATTATTTTTTTTAAATAAAATATAATTTATATTTTTTTTTTTTTATTTTTTATTTTTGCGAGCAGATACTCTCCCTGATTTCGTCCTCCCCGTTCTTGAACTCTTCAAAAACGTTGCGATATATATATAAATTTTCTACTCTTTTGCACGATGAAGGCAAAGATGAAAATAAAATAAATTTTATTATTATTTGAAATTCCTTTCGGGATGCCCGTTTATTTCCGTACACCTCAAACCCAACCGAACTCTGGCTGTAGCCATTTACCGTTACTCCGTGAATTTACGTTATTTTCTATCTCTAACTCTTCCTCCTAGCTAGTGAACTAATCCATATTTCTGGTTCTACCCGGTCCCTTTTATCCAACCTCTTCTATGCTAAGGATGATGTCCTACCTTGAGGAGCGACTTCCTCAGCACCAATTCCTTTCGAAAAATGCATCACTGAGAGGTAACTTGCTCTACGTCGCTTTCACGGGACGAGATGTCACAGCAACTCCCCCTCTCCTCTTAGGGCTATTGTGGTGAGATCCACCATTCTAATCCAGGGGCGTACTTAACAACTTTGGTCTATTCAAACTCTACGCTAATCTAACTATACTCACACCAGATTTTTTATGTATAGTGATCAAATCTATTGTGAATATAATTAAAATTGTAATTGTAATAAAAATATCGTGAATATAGTTAGATTAGCGAAGAGTTGTGTGCTGTGCGGCAGTCACACCAGATTTTTGACTGTGCACAGCACACAACTTTGTCTTAACTTCGGTAATCGAAAGTTGTGTTCTGTGCTTGTCACACCAGATTTTTTATGTATATTGATCAAATATAGAGAGAATTTGACAAATTAACTTACATTTAAATTCATCTTGAGTTATTATACATGTAGTTGCTAAAAAAAGGAAAAAAAACTATTAAAAGCATTAAAAATTCATTTTATTAGTGTTAAGCTGTTTTTTTTTTAATAGCCTTTTTATTAAAATTAGTTTGCCTATTACTTACGAAAGGATCCAGTTGGTTTTGTCTTGAAGAATCTCGACGATCTCAGCCCCCTCTAACCATTTAAAACAAAAGAATCCTGGATGTGAGATTTTATTTTCATTAAATAAAAATATTTATTTAATGTAAACAAATCCTCAATCAGGCACTGGATTGGAATATTGGATCTCACCACAATAGCCCCCAGGCAACTCTACCAGGAGAGAGAGTTGCTGTGACATCCCGTCCTGTAGAAGGGACGTAAAGAAGTTTTCCCTCTCAGTGATGCATTCTTCGAAAAGAGTCGGTTCTTAACTTAACTTGAGAGATTATTTTATATATTTTCTATCTTATAGGGGGAGATGTGGAACAAATATAATTTTTTTTTTCTTATTTAGCTCTACTACAAACAATTTTAATAAAAAAAAAGGCATAGTTGTTTATGGGATCGATTTGACCCCGAATGGGTAAAATTGCTCCCGATAGACATACACACATACACAAATAGAACAAACAGAGAGAGAGAGAGAGGCCTGTTTCGATTCTGTTTGAATGCCTTTGGCTAGACTAGCTAGGTTAATACCTGATTGCTGCTCTCTCGCTTTCTGATCACTATCACTAATAATATCCTCTGCATCTTGGACTGATTCAATTCACCCCTGCTGCCACTTCGGAACATCAATGATATGGGATAGGTTAGTTATATTCTAAGGGCCAATTACATCATTCAAATTGTGCCTCTATCTCCAACATCGTTGATTCTATTGTCACGAAATTTTAATAGAAGAAGGAAATTATTCTGGGGAGGGGGGGTATCCAAATGGCTTAAATAAAATCATAGGACTGCCTGGGATCCCAACCCGCGACCCTTCGTATAGAAGGTTAGTACGCTAACCCCTATACCAAGCCCGAAGGCAATTTAATGTTGTATAGGAAAGTTAGAATTAAGTGAATATCTCCAACGTCGTTGATCCGATCGTCACAAGAAGAAATGCAACATTAAGGGAAAAGAACCATCCAGGTTTTAATCCTCTACCTCTATGGATAAACAAAATTTTCTTTTATATTAATAAATGCAAAAAAAAAAGTCCATAATTGCTCCCTGGTGTAGTGGGCTAGAATATCCGTGTCCAAATCCTAGGCTTGGGGAATTTTTTCATATAATTATTTAAATCTTCAAACAATCACTGGATTGGAATATTGAATTGACCACAATAGCTCACAGGTAACTCTACGAGGAGAGGAAGTTACTGTGACATCCTGTCCTGTGGAAGGGACGTAAAGAAGGTTCCCTCTCAGTGATGCATTCTTCGAAAGGAGTCGGTACTGAGGGAATTCTTTCTGAAACTAGGACATACTCCTATCATAGAAGAGGTTGAATAAAAGGAACTGGATGGAACTAGGAATAATGATTTGTTCACAACGCAAGAGGAGAAGTTAGAGATAGGAAACAATGTAACTTCACGGTGTGCCGATAGATGGCTACGGCCAGAAGCCGGTTGGGTTTGAGATGTATGTCTTCGTGCACAAAAGCACCTCGGGTAAATAATTGGATTTTCAAAGGCCTAATAATAATTCTTTAACACCGGAAGTATAAACACAGTGACGTCATATGCGTTAAGTAGTATTAGTAGTCGTCTCTCTCTCTCCACCCCCCCCTCCTCCCTTTAGCGTGCATTCTATTCAATGCTTAGGCAATATATTTCATTCCTCTTCCCCACAGTAGAGTATATCCGCCCTTTAGCTCAATAGGCAGTCACTTTAGCACCCCCCCCTCCCTCTCTCCCCCCCCCTCCACTCTTTCTTGACTTGGCACTCGCAAGTGTGCTTCCGGTTATTTTTCATAAACGTTACTTTTAAGTTGAACATAAACAACTTTACCAGCCAAGTTTTTGTATGTATGTATATAATGCAAAACGAGAGAAAGACAACGCGCGTGCGCGCGTTAATGACATGCAATATTCAAATTTCATAAAGTTTTAATTTTTTCACTTAATAATAAGATTTCTTATTGTTGTTGTTGTTGTTTTTTATACAAGTAAATGAAAGAAAAATAAAAAAGTTAAATTTCATTTTAGTATCGGTTCACACACACACGAGTGTTTTTGCCTCCTCAAGAACGCCCTGGATTGGAAATAAATAAGTATAATATAATAAATAGGAAGACGAAAAAAGTAAGACAGTGCAATATTATTTCCTGATTGACGTTTTGGATTCATGTCGCTACCTTCTTCAAGATCTTAAAATGATATAAATAGGGTTCCGGTTTTAAACACTTATCTCAGAGTGCCGACCGGTTGTTAAATACGTCCCATTTTTTAGATCTAAACTGCAATGAGGTTCAAATTTCTTCTACTGACTAGGAAGAAATTGTTTGCTTGAAAGTAACGTCGGAGCAAGGGCGGATAAAAGGGGGGGGGGGTAAAGGGAGTAATTACCCCCCTGAGATTTGAAAAAAATACTATTTCAAATCGAAAAATAAATTTTTTTCGAAAAAAAATGTATTTTTAATGTAAAACTTTAAAAATTAATACTTAAAAAAAATTTTATTTGTATTTATATTCTGGCAAACAAGTACAGAATGCACCTTTAAATTACCAAAATTAAGAAAAAAATGTGTGCTGTGCGACCAGTCACTCCAGATTACCCCCCCCCCCTCTCCCCGAGAAACACCTCTGGATCCGCCACTGCGTCGGAGTATTATTATTTTATAAAAAATTTGATATGTAGTGAATTTTATGACGTAATTTGGTGGGGACTTGCTGGTGTTGGGTTCTACAAAGAAGATCCGTGTTCAAATCCTGGACGTGCCGGATTTTTTTCATTAAATTAAAATATTTACTGTAAAAAAATCCTCAAGCAGGCAGGCACTGGATGGGAATATTGGATTCCACCACAATAGCCACCAGGCAACTCTACGAGGAGAGAGAGTACGTAAAGAAGGTTCCCTCTCAGTGATGCATTCCTCGAAAGGAGTCGGTGCTTAGGGAGTTCCTCCTCAAATTAGGACATCCTCTCTAGCATAGAAGAGGTTGAATAAAAGGAACCAGAAATAAGGATTAGTTCATTAACTAGAAATGACCCAGGAGGAGTTAGAGAATGGAAATAATCTAACTTCATGGGATGCCGGTAGATGGCTACTGGACCTCAGGGGGATCTCGGTAGGAATTTCAAATAATAATATAGATTAATAATCGTTATAGGAGGCTTATTTGAATAATAATCCTAAGGCTATTGTCACGGCCCTTGGGGGCTTTTCAAGAGAGCAGAGGGCGTTCGCCAAATATACAGATAATTAAAATTAATTATTAAAGAAGATAAGAGATTGAACCTCCGGGGCACAAATTGTGTGTGTGTGTGTGTGAACCTATTTGCTAAGAAGCCAATAAAAAGTAAATGAGAACTTACTTAATTAGTGTATATACAATATATAAGAAATAATGTGAGTTCTTAACGTCCTATACTTAATATAATTGCAGAATACTCGAATCCTCAAATTATCGAATGGGGAATGAATCGAAAAGGAAAATGAAATTTTCTTTTCGTTTAAGACAGTACACATCTACTGTATATACATAAAAAATCTGGTGAGAGTGTTCGCACAGCACACAACTTTCTTTTGTAATTGTGAAACCAGACTTTTTCATATATTTAGTTTCCAGCAGTAAATTAGAATTCAAGATCTCGAGTAAAAATGATTAAAAATGCTGGAGGGATCCACACGCCCGCTCGCAGTAGGTCTGCATAGTGAACCTTGAGGACACACGGGATACACGCCCACACCAGGGACACACATTTTTCTTCTGGTCACTTTCTATCTACGGTGTGTGTTCCTGGTGCGGGCGTGTGTATCCCACTGCGTCCCTAAAGGTTCACTATGCAGACCTGCTGCGTGCGTGTGGATCCCCCGATCATTTTTAATCATTGAAATTGATACTCAGAAATATATTTATATTTGAAGTGCAAAAGTAAAGTGTGCTTCTAACATTTTTGACAGGAAAATGAGAATATTCATTTTAAAGAGTAGGCTATCTAAAAAAAAAATAAATTATTTATGAATTTATATCAAAATCATACATGAGGGATTAGAAAAAAGGTAAGTGTGTAAAAGAAAGATAAAAATAGAAAAAAAGAAAGATAAAATTTTGTTTTTTGAAAAAGTAAAAAAAAAAGTATTCAAAATAATTTAAGATAAAAGAATTAATGTAACAGATTGTAAGATTGCAATTTAAGATCAGATTGATTTTATTTAAGCCTTAAGTTTTTTAAAATGTATGTATCTTAATTTTTTTAGGCCTGATGATGGTCACATATGGTGACCGAAACTGAGAAATTTGAGCAAACCAGTCGTCATGGTTAGAATTCTTGAAAAATAAAAAAAATTCATTCAATCCATCTGAATCCAGATACAAATAAACTTCAAAATACATTTAGTGAGTTATATAATCTTGTATTTCCTCAAAGTCAAATAAACCTAAAATTTCTCATCTAAGAATATTTATAAACAAACAGTTCACTTCTAATTAACTTAAACTAAAAAAGCACATCTGGAATACGGGATCTCACCACAATAGCCCTAGGCAACTCTACGAGGAGAGGAAGTTGCTGTGACATTCCGTCCTGTGGAAGGGACGTAAAAAAGGTTCCCTCTCAGTAAGGAGTAGGTGCTGAGGGAGTTCCTCCTCAAACTAGGACATCCTCTCTAGCATAGAAGAGGTTGGATAAAAGGAACCAGAAATAAGGCTAGAAACGAACGCAGGAAGAGGAGTTAGAGATAGGAAATAATGTAACTTCACGGGGTGCCGGTAAATGGCTACGGCCATAGGCCGGTTGGGTTTGAGGTGTGTGACTTCGTGCACTTAAGCACCTCGGGTAAATAAACGGGGATCCCGATTCCAAATAATAATAATAAAAAAGCACATCAGTAAAGTATTAGTACTCTTAAAAAATATCAATTCTTAATCTCCTAGCTCTGCGTTCTTGTGATATTTTGTTCACAGACAGACAAACGTGTATTTCCATCAAAATTTCAACATGAATAAAATAGATAAGAAAGTATTAGTATACACGACAGATATTTAGATTCTAATCAAACTTAAATCGTTTTCTACCTGGTACTAAAACAATAAATTTTTGTTAATTTTCTTTTAAAACGTTATTAATTTATGGAAAAAAAAAGTGAGAGGCATGCATGTTCAACTTTTTTTTTTTCGCATCGCGTTAATTATGATAAAAAAAAAGAGAGAGGAGATTCATTTTAATTATGTTTTTTTTTTTTTTCAATGAAAATGTTTTCCAAGTCTATTACAATTAACTCGATTCATTCCTTAATTTAAACCACATCTCTTTCTCTTGGAATACACGAATGAACAATCACGGAGAGAGAGAGAGAGAGTACAGATAACGCCTTTATTAACTCAAATGAACAAAATTAAGCCATGGTGGCCTCAAATTAAGTCATCCAAATGAGATTGCTTAACAACTTATTATAAAATCACTTTCCGCTTTATCTATAATAATAATGATAATGAGAAACGCCATCTCAATGGTGTTTTTTTTTTTTTTTTTTTTAGTTAAAAATCGAGATTGAATCTTGTTTAATTTTATGAAGGGAGAATAATTTTATTTTCTCTTGCCTATAATTGTGTATATATATAATAGAGAAAGAGGGCTTGTTGGTGTAGCGAACATGGATGTCGACTTCTACAAAGAAAATCCCTGTTCAAATCCTGGGAGTGAAGGGATTTTTAATTAAATAAAAATATTTATATTAGAATTAGGACTTTTGCTGGACCATACGTATATAGAAGGAACCGGAGAATAAAACCAGCCGTTAATGGACGCCTCTCACATCAATTTAATTCGTAAATATTTCGACCGGCATCACGCCTGGTCATCATCAGTACAAAAAACTACATGGAAATAAGCAAAAGACAATGTTAATAAATCATACATATAATAGCCTTTACATTTCATTTTTAAAAACTTACATGATTTTTCGGAGGGCCCGTGTCAACCAATATGTTAAAAATAATTTCTAATTCAGAGAAGCGGGGGACTAATGTCAGCATGAGCGAACGTTTTGATGCTCATGCTTGACATTAGTCCCCCGCTTCTCTGAATTAGAAATTATTTTTAACACATTGGTTGGCACGGGGCCTCCAAAAAATCATGTAAGTTTTTAAAAATGAAATGTAAAGGCTATTATATGTATGATTTATTAACATTGTCTTTTGCTTATTTCCATGTAGTTTTTGTAATTGATGATGACCAGGCGTGATGCCGGTCGAAATATTTACGAATTAAATTGATGTGAGAGGCGTCCTTTAACGGCTGGTTTTTTTAATTTTTAACTTCTCCCCTTCCCCTCCCCCCCCCCCCCCACCCCCCTTCCCTCTCGGCTTCTCGGGGCTCCTCAAAAAAATATTTTGGTTTTTTTATTATTATTATATTATCATTTTTTTTTATATTCTCCGGTTCCTTCTATAAAAATATTTATTAAACAAATCCTCAAGCATGCACTGGATTGGAATATTGGATCCCACCACAATAGCCCCCAACTCTACGAGGAGAGGGAGCTGTGACCAAGGGCGGATACAAGGGGGGGGGGGGGGGGGGTAAAGGGGGTAAATACCCCCTGAGATTTGAAAAAAAAAAAAATACTTTTTTTTCGAAAAAAAATGTATTTTTAATGTAAAATTTTAAAAATTAATACTTAAAAATTTGATTTATATTTATATTCTGGCAAACAAGTACAGAAGGGCCTTTAAATTACCGAAATTAAGAAAAAGAAATGTATACTGGGGGACCAGTCACTTCAGATTACTCCCCCTCCCCGAGAAACACCTCTAGATCCGCCACTTGTTGTGACATCTCGTCCTGTGGAAAGGACGTAAAAAGGTTCCCTCTCAGTGATGCATTCTTTGAAAGGAGTCGGTGCTGAGGGAGTTCCACCTCAAAGTAGGACATCCTTCCTAGCATAGAATAATAGAAAAATTCGTTTCAAAATTCCAACGGGAAGTTGCCCAAATAGAGCGTGATAGACAGACGGACAGATGAACTGACATTAGTGAATATTATATAAATAGTAGATTCGGTTAATGCCCCCGGGTCTGGTGTAGTAGGTAGCGTGCCTACCTTCTATACCAAAAGTCACGGGTTCGGACCCCAGGGAGTCCGATGCTTTTAAAAAAAATCAAGATACTTTTTTTTTTCTTATTATAGTTATTATATAATAGTTTGTTTGTTATTGAAGAATTTTTATTTCTTTTAATTCAAATTATTTTCTATAGTTTGGTGTAGCTTCTATAAAGGAGATCCGTGAATTTCACATTTTGTGACCTAGGCACAGCGCCGGATTGGGAAGTCCCAGCGGCCCGGCGGGAGGGTCTAGCTCGAGCGGCCTCATCTATAGTATATTATCTATATATATAAAAATGAAATGGGAGAAAATGTATGTATGTATGTAAATATGTATGTATATGTTCTATAGAAATCCACAATTTCCAATGAATCCATTTGAAATTAAGTATGCATATAGTATATGGCTCTGGGAGTAACGTAGTAATAATTTGAATCTCTTAAATGCTTTTGGAAAATTAATTATAATCAGAATTTCTTCAAGAATGGGAACACAAAATCAACAAGTTGGCTAGAAATTAGAGAGCGTCCTTTATGCTGTGTGAACCAGCTTCCTACCTGACTATGGGCTTGGGGTGGGGGCTACGCAGCAGTTGAAAAAACGAAGAGACGACTCAGGTGACTGACCCTTTAAACAGTCATAAACAGACCCTTTTGTGCTGTTCCCAATCGGTACCCTCGCCTCGCTTGAATATAAGATCCTTCCTTAACATCTTAACACTTGCATTGCAACAAGAAATATCCCAAATTGGGAATAAACTTGCTCGCCGAAGGCGAGCAAAGGGGTCAAGGGCGCAGCCCCCTGGCTAGGCGGAAAGCCCGCCGAAGGCGGGCTTTGCGACTAGT
>JAKCPI010004038.1:0-51385 GCA_023213315.1 Euborellia annulipes
TTTATTATAGAAAATGTTTTCTACCAAATGGGTACTTTAATGTACTTAAAGTGTTAACCTTATATTTAGTAGAGCCAAAAATTCGAATGTCCTGCAATGTGCCTCGTGTCCCAATGTCCCGCTCCTCTCCTCTACAAAGAAGAAATGTATGTACAACTACGCCAGTTCTCGAGTGGCATAATTAGGTTAGTTCGACTCCTTTCAATTATTGTTGATCAAAAAACTAAAAAGATAACAAAGGAATTGGCAAGTGTTTTCGCAGCTAAGGAAATAACTTTTAAACTTTAGATAAAGCCAAATATTTCAAACATCTTTAGCAAAATAGTCTTTTAATAGAGAAAATCACGGATTTGAGTGGAATGCCATTATATTGAATAATATAGAATAGCGTTATGAAATTGTCACAATAAATTTGAATCAATTCTTCAACGTAGGTA
Source organism: Euborellia annulipes (assembly GCA_023213315.1). Classification (NCBI taxonomy): domain Eukaryota; kingdom Metazoa; phylum Arthropoda; class Insecta; order Dermaptera; family Anisolabididae; genus Euborellia; species Euborellia annulipes. Next base: position 438 of record JAKCPI010004038.1, read on the forward strand.
GCATCAAATGATGATGATAATACACGCCAAGTTCAAAGTTGCAGACAACTTTTGGATTTAGTAATTACAATTCAATTAAACTGACTTAAACGGATGGAATTCAGACATTAGGCACCATGGAATTCCCATTGGTCTGCTTCGTTAGGGCTAGAACCGAAATAAGACTTGAAATCTTTAAAAATCTGGTGTGACTGGTCGCTTAACTTCCGGTATTTGAAAGCCGTGTTTGAACACCAGATTTTTTGGTCGGGATAGCTATTTTAGTTTCCGACAGTACAGTAAATTTTTTTTTCTTTTTTCTCCATTCACATTCACACAGTCTTTTCGGCAACTTAGACCAGTCAGACCATACGATTTGGGATTTGGAAGGGGACCCAGATGGATTAAATAAAATATTGGGCTACCTGTTGGCCTACCCGCGACCTTGGAAGGTAAGGTAGGGGGGGTTGACGACCAACTACGCCAATTTCGATGACTATAGTATTTGAATTCAAGATGTAAAATTATGGAACATTTGAAAATAGGTGATTTATATAGGGGCATCCCAGTGGATAGTTGAGTAGGATTAATTATATAAAAACCGCAGCTGATGATCGGGGGGTAATTTCGGATCACCCCGTCCGGGATAAGCCCGACTGCTCCGGATTAAAAATACGACTCCTTCTTTCAGGACCTTATGGTTAACAATTAAAAAGTATATATCGTTGACTGATATGTTTTTGTTAGTGACAGGGTGGAGACACCGTATCAGTTAATCGGGATTGTCCAGGTTAATTGAAAACTCGAGGATAAGACGTTCGGCCCGAATTTATTTTGTCCATCTTCAATTAATGGGAAATATAACATTAGTGTAAGTGAATATGTGATCAAACCAGACTCGTCAATAATAAAATATATTTGCTTCATACAAAATACGAATTATCTCTGAGCTTGGGCACAGGAACAAAGTATGAAGCAAATATATTTTATTATTGGCGAGTACTGGCTTGATCACATGTGTACCTTGCACTACGTGTATAATTCCCGATAACTGAAGATGGCCAAATAAATTCAGGCCGAAACGTCTTATCCTGGGAGTTTTTATTAACCTGGACAATCCCAATTTGGCTGATACCTCCAATTCTCCACTGTAATCACATCACAGCCACAATTTCAAAATCAACTACTGTATTTATAAGGATATTTATTTTAGTTGTAGATTTTTTTTTTTCATACATATACTAATGGTATAAGCAAACTCATCATGCGGTGTCAAAAAAAAACAAATAGTTCTCAATTTTGTCATAAAATGCTATGAATAATCTCGCTAGAAGACATAAATGCAATTGTGCCGAACAAAGAATGATGATTTAATTTGGAGTGCATTGCCTCTTATTTATAATTCAGATATATAAACTGAGGAAATTCCTCAATCTACAACTAAAATAAATATCCTTATAAAATATATGTAATCAACGATATGTACTTTTAATTGTTAACCATAAGGTCCTGAAGAAGGAGTCGTTTTGGCTCCGAAACGTCGACTTATAGCGGACGGAATTAATCCAAATAAATTGCCTGATCATCAGCTCCGGATTTTATTTACTCATCCTTCTCAACATTTGAAAATATTTATATTTTGGCCAACTAGGTAGAGCCCTTTTACTTTCTCGTATGGGAAAGTTATGTAATCGTAAAAAAATTCGACTTCGAGATTTTGATGTTTCTCCACGTTTTAGACCCTCCTGAGTCCAAAAAAAACATTTTTGGCATTATGTCTGTGTGTGTGTGTGTAGAGCGTGTGTGTGTTAAAAACCAAAGCAGCTAGATCGATTAAATTTTGGTATATTGCCCTTACACCTAAAATTGTAGATTTCTATCAACTTTTGGAGTAAATACGTCACTTGGAAGTAGTAATTTTACTTAAAAAGTTTTTTCAAAAATTTTGAAATTTTCAATTTTTTTTGTTATATTATGATAAAATACTCATTTTAAAAAGTTTTTATTCTTTGACATTTTTTCGAAAACTGAATAGTTTTTGAAATAATCACAGAAGAAATAGAAAATATTCGTTAATTTTGATAAAAAAATCAAAACAAAATCATACAGGTGTCATTAAAAAAGGGTAAATATAAACAAATGAATGGCGAAACAAATTAACGAAAAATGGCGTTTTCTTTTGTGATTATTTAAAAAACTATTCAGTTTTTGAAAAAAATATCAAAGAATAAAAACTTTTAAAATTGAGCATTTTATCATAATATAACAAAGAAACTTGAAAATTTCAAAATTTTTGAAAACTTTTTAAGTAAAGTAACTACTTCCAAGTGACGTTTTACTCCAAAAAGTTGATAGAAATCTACAAAAATTTTAGTGAAAGGAGCATATACCAAATTTCATCGATCTAGCTGCTTTGGTTTTTAAGCAATCAAAACTACACACACACCCGGAGACGTAATTTCCAAAAGAACATACGCCCAGAAGTCTCGGGGAAGTCATTCCCCATTTATTTTTTTTTTTTAAACACTCATTACTTTTTTCTCATTCACACTCACACTCCTCACATTTTCACACATATCGCTAACTCAGGCCATAGAAAGATATTTACGTTAACCGTTATTGATTTAATATAGGTACATTGTTGCTAGCTCTGGGCATTCTTATTTAAGCTATTTGGTATCCAATTGGCTTAAATAAAATCATGGGACTGCCTGGGGTCCGAACCCGCGACGTTTGGTATACGAGGTTAGCACGCTAACCTCTTACGCCATGCCCCGAGGGCAAAGCCTCGTTTGAAAAGGATGGAATTTTCTCAAACGATTTTGATTAAAATTCAAAAATCAATTATTTTTTAGATGCTCTTTAGAATGTATATTCTCATTTTGCAATTGAAATCTTCTGACGACCACTTTACTCTTGTTGTTCATAGGAAAGATGGGAAAAATCGTTGCCATGGTAACAAAATATATATATTTTGAGCATTCTTTGAAAAAATTCCATCCTTTTCAAACGAGGCTTTGCCCTCGGGGCATGGCGTAGAGGTTAGCGTGCTAACCTCGTATACCAAACGTCGCGGGTTCGGACCCCAGGCAGTCCCATGATTTTATTTAAGCCAATTGGATACCAAATAGCTTAAATAAGAATGCCCGGGGCCCCATATATGTACCTATATTAAATCAATAACGGTTAACGTAAATATCTTATATGGCCTGAGTTGCCGAAAAGACAGTGTGAATGTGTGTGGGAGTGTGAGTGTGAATGAGAAAAAAGTGTGAGTGTTTAAAAAAAAAAATATGGGGATTGACTTCCCCGAGACTTTCTCGTATGTTCTTTTGGAATTACGTCTGGGTGTGTGTGTAAACACGATTGCTTAAAAACCAAAGCAGCTAGATCGATGAAATTTGGTATATGCTCCTTACACTAAAATTGTAGATTTCTATCAACTTTTGGAGTAAATACGTCACTTGGAAGTAGTACTTTACTTAAAAAGTTTTTTCAAAAATTTTGAAATTTTAAATTTCTTTGTTCTATATTATGATAAAATGCTCAATTTTAAAAAGTTTTTATTCTTTGATATTTTTTCAAAAACTGAATAGTTTTTTAAATAATCACAAAAGAAAACGCCATTTTTCGTTAATTTGTTTCACAAATTCATTTGTTTATATTTACCCTTTTTTTTAATGACACCTGTATGATTTTGTTTTGATTTTTTATCAAAATTAACGAATATTTTCTATTTCTTCTGTGATTATTTCAAAAACTATTCAGTTTTCGAAAAAATGTCAAAGAATAAAAAACTTTTTAAAATAGAGTATTTTATCATAATATAACAAAAAAAATTGAAAATTTCAAAATTTTTGAAAAAAACTTTTTAAGTAAAGTACTACTTCCAAGTGACGTATTTACTCCAAAAGTTGATAGAAATCTACAATTTTAGTGTAAGGAGCATATACCAAATTTCATCGATCTAGCTGCTTTGGTTTTTAAGCAATCGTGTTTCACCACACACACACACACACACACACACACACACACACAGACATAATGCCAAAAATGTTTTTTTTTGGACTCAGGGAGGTCTAAAACGTGGAGAAACATCAAAATCTCGAAGTCGAATTTTTTTACGATTACATAACTTTCTCTATACGAGAAAGTAAAAAGGCTCTACCTAGTTGGCCAAAATATAAATATTTTCAAATGTTGAGAAGGATGAGTAAATAAAATCCGGAGCTGATGATCAGGGCCAATTTATTTGGATTAATTCCGTCCGCTATAAGTCGACGTTTCGGAGCCAAAACGACTCCTTCTTCAGGACCTTATGGTTAACAATTAAAAAGTACATATCGTTGATTACATATATTTTATAAGGATATTTATTTTAGTTGTAGATTGAGGGAATTTCCTCAGTTTATATATCTGAATTATAAATAAGAGGCAATGCACTCCAAATTAAATCATCATTCTTTGTTCGGCACAATTGCCTTTATGTCTTCTAGCGAGATTATTCATAGCATTTTATGACAAAATTGAGAACTATTTGTTTTTTTTTTGACACCGCATGATGAGTTTGCTTATACCATTAGTATATGTATGAAAAAAAAATCTACAACTAAAATAAATATCCTTATAAATACAGTAGTTGATTTTGAAATTGTGGCTGTGATGTGATTACAGTGGAGAATTGGAGGTATCAGCCAAATTGGGATTGTCCAGGTTAATAAAAACTCCCAGGATAAGACGTTTCGGCCTGAATTTATTTGGCCATCTTCAGTTATCGGGAATTATACACGTAGTGCAAGTGCACATGTGATCAAGCCAGTACTCGCCAATAATAAAATATATTTGCTTCATACTTTGTTCCTGTGCCCAAGCTCAGAGATAATTCGTATTTTGTATGAAGCAAATATATTTTATTATTGACGAGTCCTGGTTTGATCACATGTGCACTTGCACTATGTGTGTAATTCCCATTAATTGAAGATGGACAAATAAATTCAGGCCGAAACGTCTTATCCTCGAGTTTTATTAACCTGGACAATCCCAATTTGGCTGATATCTCCATTTCTCCACTGTATCCTTATAAAATATATCTAATCAACGATATGTACTTTTTAATTGTTAACCATAAGGTCCTGAAGAAGGAGTCGTTTTGGCTCCGAAACATCGACTTATTACGGACGGAATTAATCCAAATAAATTGCCTGATCATCAGCTGCGGATTTTATTTATTCATCCTTCTCAACAATATCCACCAGGCTGCCCCTATCTTCATCACTATTTTCAAATGTTTATAAATTTTACATCTTGAATTCAAATGCACTGTAGTCCTCGGGCTTGGCGTAGTTGGTAGCGCGCCTACCTTGTATACCAAAGGTCGCGGGTAGGATCCCAGGTAGCCCAATGATTTTATTTGAGCCATCTGGATTCCAAATCCAAATCGTATAGTCTTACATGGTCTAAGTTGCCGAAAAGACTGTGTGAATGTGAATGGGAAAAAAAGAAAAAAAAAATTTACTGTACTGTCGGAAACTAAATATATCTCGACACAAAAAATCTGGTGTTCAAACACAACTTTCAAATACCGAAGTTAAGCGACCAGTCACACCAGATTTTTTAAAGATTTCAAGTCTTATTTCAGTTCTAACCTAACAAAGCAGATAAATAGAATTCCATGGTGTATAATTGTCTAATTCCATCCGTTTAAGTCAGTTTAATTGAATTGTAATTACTAAATCCAAAAGTTGTCTGTAATTTTGAACTTAACGTGTATTATCATCATCATTTGATTGCTTTTTGCCTGCGTTGTTGCCTTATCTCTCGAATGAATTGATTCAAATTGCTTCTTTGATGTGACAATTTCTCTCAACATATTCTATATTATTCAATATAATCTCTCAACGTTCCCTTTCAAATCCGTGATTTTCTCTATTAAAGACTTATTTGCTAAAGATAATTTAGTATTTGGCTTTTATCTAAAGAGACAAAAAGTTATTTCACTTACTAGCTGCGAAACACGATTTGCCAATTCTCTTTGATCTTTTTTAGTTTTTGATCAACAGCAAATAATTGAAGGAGTCGGCTGCAGATAGGGCTAACCCACAATTATGCCCTCGAGCTTGGCGTAGTTGGTGGCGCGGCTGCCTTGTATACATTTCTTCTTTGTAGGGGAGAGGGCGGGCAGGACACGAGGCACATTGGGACATTCGAATTTTAGCTCTACTAAATATAAAGTTTGAGTTGTACTCTTTGACCGTTAGGGTGCATTAAGTACCCATTTTATTAAGAAAACATTTTCTATAATAAAATGGGCGCTTTTCGCGCTGAAATGGTCGACTGTCCCAATGTGCCTCGTGTCTAATGTCCCCCTCACCCCTATATATTCTTAAACACTCACACTACGCCATGCCCAAGGGTTTTCCCATGTCTATAAATTTTACATCTTTGGCAACGGAGAAGAGCAACAGTCACCACAATCGGTGCAGTTAAGCAATGCCAAGCGCGGCGAAGAGCCTTGGAAGTCATGAGGTACTGAATCTATGTTAAAGTATTTAAATAAGTTAAGCACATTTAATGACCTCTGTAGCCGAAAAGGATTAAAAATAAGCTTTTACATCTTGAATTATAATTAGGGAACAGACCGAATATTCGGTTTCTGGTTACGGTTTCGGCCAAAAAAGTACCCGAAACCTGAGTCATTACTGATGGGCTTCTTTTGAGACTTTTGCGCATTCCCAAAATTCGCTAAAAAAAAAGATCAAATTATGGTTTAGATACACTTGAGGGGAATGTATACTCCTGCATTGCGGAAAACTTTGGATCGCAAGAAGTGACACTGTTACGCGAGCGAAAAAACTTTGGTTCCGCAAAAATGGGAAAGGTTCCGCGGGACAATTTAGTTTCTTTAAAAAAAAATTTTCCCCAGAAAAATTTTTGAGTTAAGCCCCCCCCCCCGAAAAAAATTTCTATATACGCCCCTGATAGAAAATACAAGTTTCGGTTTCGGCCGAAATTAAGATTTAGGCCGAAATTCGGTTTCGGCTGAAAATCTTGTTTCGGTCGGACCCTAATTATAATATAACGGCGGAAACTAAATAGGCCTATATTTCGACACAAAAAAATCTGGTGTGACAAGCACAGTACCAAAGGTAAGGGAAAGTTGTGTGCTGTGCGACTAGTCACACCAGATTTTTTAATTTGCAATTTGATTGTCCTTATTTTTTTGAATTGAATGAAATATTGATTCACTTTGGTTATATTTTTAGTTCCTTTTATATTCATATAAATTCCAAAAGGCGACCAAGAGTTGGAATTGTCCAAAGTTTGCGTACCTTTGCTGCCTGCTTTGTTTATATTGTACGTATATATGATAGGTGGTGGTATATAAATATCCCCTTGTATATTTAGGGAGGGAGAATGGACGATAAAAACAATTCCAACGGATTCAGAATATTCATAGAGTATTATTAGAAAGGGAGGGTTCTTGTTACCCCCACAGGGTTATTATCAATATTATTAAAAGGGCCGTCGTCGTCGTCGTCGTCGTCAGTTCACAGGAGGTTATGTGTACAATAAAGGAGGCTGTGTGCGGCGACAATAACAAAGGGGTCGTCCAAGGAAAACACAATACAGTAGTAGGAGAGAGAGAGAGAGAGAGAGAACTAGTCAAATGGCCATTGTGTATTATGCCCCTAACCCCTAGGGACCTTCCTTGTTAAATAAATCCAACTTTATGGAATTTCTCAAAAAAAAAAAAAAAAAAACAATTTTAACATTAATTTAAACTAAATGTAAATTTTTTATTTCCGCTTTTTTTTTTTGTCTTTATAATTATTATATATACTAGCCGCCCCCCTGGATCCCCCCCCCCCAGCTGACTAGGGCCAGCCTGCGGCGGACCCTGGCCTTTCTTAATTATAAGAAAGTGGCTGGCGTCTACGCCCCCACCAACTGGCTCAGGCCCGCCTGCTGCAGACCCTCGCCTTTTCTTCATACAAGGTGTCCCAAAATGAAAGAGCAGATTTCAATTTCGTATTATAGACAAACTATGAAAGATAGAAACACATTGCGCATGTCATTGATTGTGAGTGAAGTTCAAAGTTTTGACACAGCAGCGCTGTTGTTTGTTTATAGCAACATGGCGACTACCCCAGAGGAAAAGTCATTTTGTGTGCTGGAATTCGCGAGATCTCAATCCATTATTCAAGTGCAACGTGCGTTTCGTAGTCGATTCAACAAAAAGCCGCCTCGCACAAGCAGATTTATGATTGGCATGCAAAATTTGTGGAAGTTGGTTGTGTATGCAAACAGAAAAGCACTGGTCGTCCACGCACGTCTGATGAAAATGTCGGGCGTATCCAAGATGGTGCCTGCATCGGAGCCCTAAGAATGTTGAGTGTATGATGTAGTGCCAAAACTTTGAACCTTCCTCTATCCAGCGACATGCGCAATGTGTTTATCTTTCATAGTTTGACTGTAATACGAAAATTGAAATCTGTTCTTTCATTTTGGGACACCCTTATGAAATAACCAAATTTTAAATCTTTTTTTTTTTTCAATTTTTTCCGAATAACTTTTGAACTACTGAACGGATTGTCATGAAATTTGCTCCTGGTTTAGAGTAGGATAGCGCAAAATAATAGATTAATTTTCTGAAAAAATAATCGATAATAAAAAAAAAATCGATTATTTTTCACAATCGTTTATTGGAAAAATCGGAGAATATGCGTTTGAAAAGATCGGATGAGACTCCTATAAAAAAAAAAAAAAATTTCCACTGGGTGAAAAAAATCTCCTTTTGCTAAAAAAAAAAAAAAAAAAAAAAAAGATAAAATATTTTTCTCGGGAGAGGGAAAAAAATTTCCTCAGGGTGGTCAAAATTTCGCTTCCCTAAAAAAAAAAAATAAAAGAGTAAAAAAAAAGTGCTAGAGAAAAAAAAAAAAGATATAATCGATTATATTTTTTCCATAATTGATTATTTTTTCGTCTGTCCGGACCCATAATCCATAATCGATTAATCGGGATAATCGATTTTTTTCCATAATCGAACACCCCTAGGCTATCGTCCTAATTATTATGACTGACTTTCAAAAGAATTGGTACAGAAGAAGTTGAGAATAATACCGAAATTTACCGCTCCCTGCGGTCCGATTCACATCTAATTTTAATACCTTCTTAGGCCTATATAGGACTATGAATTTGCCAAATCTTATTCTAATCCGATAAATAGTTACAGAGATATAATCAAAAAAAAAAAGGTTTTATTTTACCGTTTCCCCCCTTAAAGAAAAATATCTTTTCTATTTTTAATAATAATAATAAATTAGTAGAATTGCAATATGCGGTGGCATCTGGACAAGATCGTTGGTCGTCGTCGAATAACGTTACGTGTGGTGGTGGTGGTGGCCCTGGGAAAAGAGCGAGCAGAGAGAGAAGGAATTGCATGCAGCAGGCCGGTCACAGCTGGAGCACACGTGTGTGTGCCTGCCTGCCTCTTCTTCCTTCTACTGACTGACATACACCAGACACATGTGCAATGCACGTGTATCATCTCTTCCAATCTACTAGAGAGAGTGAACACACACATGGTCAAGCTTTATTTTTATCCACCCCCCACCCCCCTTAATAACAAGATTTTGATTGATCGTGCCGTTTTGACCTTCTGATTTAGATTAATGAGTGATCATCTTTCTTGTTTGTGTGTTTATATATACAAACATCTAAGGAATATTTAAAATTAAACAGAACAATTTAGATATTAATGGAAAATGGGGTGAATTCAGGTCGTCACTGCTCGAGTCAATGAAATTCCTATTTAAGGTTGTTCGGACAGTACCTCGTAAGTCATAATAGAATCTAAATTTTTTTTTTAAATAAATTTGAAAATTTGAATGCCAAAATTCCTTATTACAATTTAGTCGTGACCTATCATAGTTTATAATTGTATTAAGTTAATAATTTAATTACCAAAAATAATAAATGAATGACTTTTGACTTGAGCAGTATTTCACGTAATATAGAACTGGCAACATTGCATTCATCAACTATCTATTTTAAATCTTAAACGCCTTAAATTTTATTTTATTTAATATATTACAATGTTTAATGCAAATCAGTTTAAACACAATGGACGATTTGCGAGAAAAAATATCGTAAAATTGAAAAAAAAAAAAAAATGTAACTGACAGCGAGAAAAGAGTATTATTTTATGCGACGTTGCTAGACTGGTCTGAGTCTCGTGACTTCTTTATTTTTAAATATTTGCGACTGTCATTTTGGAGAATTTTTTGACTTTCTTGTTAAAATATCTTTAAAAGCAGTCGGGAGAAACTTTTGATTTTATGTTTAACGTATTCCTCGGAAGTGATTTGATAAAATGTAAGTTTTTTTGTTTTTGTATCTATTGCAGAGGTGGCTATATAATTCGATATGTGTCCGTTTCGTCGTTATTCCCCATAGACTACATGTTAAATTTCAATTTTTTAAAAATTAATTACACGATAACCCTGCGTCAGATCTGCTTCAAAACTTTATTTTATACATACATACATGTGAAAATGATTAATAACATATTAAATTTAGACTATAAAAAATTTTTTAAAGAGATCCACTCGCAAACTAAATTCTCATCATACGGATAAAGATAATTAAGAATCACCAATAGCAATCAGCAGGTGGAGCCTGCAAAAAGAAGAAGAGTATTGGGGTGAGGGGTGACGGAACCCCCATGGTTAAGTGACAAGAAAAAAAAAAAGTCTAGCCAGCCAGCCATCCTGTCTTATATATTATGCAGGTCAGTTTTGAATTTATAATTAACCCGGGAAATGTCCCGCATCCCGCATAAAAATTCAAGGGATAAACAAAAAAAAAAAATCTGGTGTGACTGGCGCACAGCACACAACTTTCTCTTACCTTCGGTAATCGAAAGTTGTGTTCTGTGCTTGCCACACCAGATTTTTTTGTGTCGACATGCATTTAGTTTCCGACAGCACAGTATATTTAAATTTAAGATGTAAAATTTATAAACATGAGAGAATATTTATATTTTGTTACCATGGCAACCATTTCTCCTATCTTTTCTATGGAGTACAAGAGTAAAGCGTGCTTCAAACAATTTTGAGGGCAAAACGAGAATATACATTTGAAAGAGCATCTAAAAAATAATTGATTTTTGAATTTTAATCAAAATCATTGCAACGAATTTTGAGAAAATCGAAAAAAACTGAAAAAGTGCATAAGTAAAGTACTAGTACTCTTTGGCCGATTTTGTTTAAAAGATTCGTGTCACGTCCCATGGGGGTGCCTAACTTAAATATAAAATTTCAACCTCCTAGCTCAATTCCTTCATGCTTAAAATTGAACACACACAGACAGACAGACATACCATGTCACGAAAACCACCTTTTGGATTCAGGGGACCTCGAAACGTGTATATCCATCAAAATCTCGACATCGAATTTTTGACATGAATCCAATACTTTCTCTCTATATATATATTACATATATACATAGGTAAGAGAAAGTAAAACGAGAATATCTATAGTATATAATTTTTGAGTATTTATCTCTGTCACGTTCTTCCCGTTCGAATTTAGAAATTAAGATGACGTTATAAAAAATACTCGACTTCCGAAATTCTTAAATGGAGGGGGCTCATTTCAAAATACAGAATTTTATCCATCGGAAAGCATTGGATTTAATACTATTCGTATGATAAGTAGTAGTAATAAATTTAATCCACACTTTTTGATATTTCAGTTGAAATTGATTCAAATGATTGTGAAAATGACGTCAAATTCAAGCTAAAGGGAATCGCCTCCTTTTAATGGCAATTTCAAGAAAAGCAATCAAACAGCCATTTAAAAGCAATAAAATCTCTTTCAGAGAAATTTACATAAACATTATGTTTTGATATTTTAACTGGAATCGATCTTCTTGAAATTTAAGATTTTTTCACAATAAATTAAATTGATTTCAAGTGAAATATCAAAGAATGTGGATTGATGGGAATTACTCAAAAACGAAAAGACTCTCGATACTCAAATTTTATACTTAAGACAAGTACTTATGTCGCAAGTATTTCAAGAAATTTCAACCACATCAGCCAAAGGGTACTAGTACTTTACTAATGTATATTTTCAGCTTTTTTCGATTTTTTAAAATTCGATATAACGATTTTGATTAAAATACAAAAATCAATTATTTTTTAGCAGTGGCGTAGCGAGCTCAACTCGTGCCCGGGGCAAAATACCTTTTTAGCGCCCCCCCTCCCCTCCCATTCGAAAACCATTTAATATTATACAGGGGCGTATATAGAAATTATTTCGAGGGGGGGGGGGGGCCCGAACTCAAAAATTTTCCTGCCTGCGGAAAATTTTTTGCTCTCCCGTTGAAATCATTTTACCTTTTTTTTAGGAAGGCTAAATTTTGCTGAATTTTTCCCCTTCCTGTGAAACCTAATTTTTCCCTCTGACATTAGAATTATTTTTTGTTTTGCGAACCATTTGGCGCCCCTTTGTGAGTTGCGCCCGGGGCATGATGACCCCCCCCTTGCTCCCCCCCTCGCTACGCCACTGTTTTTTAGATACTCTTTAAAAAGTATATCAATAAAACTTTACGTGAAAATAGTTTAAGTACACTTTACCCTCCAGGAAGCCCTGGCGATCGTAATGAAAAAGAAAAAAAAATACTCATACTTAAAAAAATACTCGATACTTACTGGTATTGGTACGATACCAAGTACAAGTATCGATACTTTATTTAGGATTCCACATCCCTATCCACGTACCCCCTCCCCTGTTCTTTTTTTGAGCTGTAACCCGCATGTAGATCGCAGCAAGGGATTCAAAGGAATCCTTATCAAATACGTAAAACAGAAACAAATTCGATGATACAACATTAGAATAGAATTTTTGTTTTCCCTTTCCCTTTCTTTTTTTTTTTGTTTAATGTCTAATTTTGATATTAAGATTAGACATCACTCGGCACTCATGAAGGGATAAAATCTAACAATGGAATAAATTTTATTATCTAATCTAATCTAATAATCTAATAATTTTAAATATACATGATTAAAAAGATGAAATTAAAATTTATTATAAATATGATTAATTATAGGATAAGAATTGTGAGATTTTATTAAAACTTTTCCTTTATAATTACTTGACGGATTTTAAGGCGAAACAGGAGCGAAGGTGTTACGCACGTTTTTCCCGCTAAGTGGCGTTGTGTGTCATAAAAAGTATGCCCAAAAAATCAAGTAATTCAAAAATTTGCCAAGAGATGTCAGAATGGTAGCTAATAATATAATTAATGCTTTTGGTTGATTTTCATTGATCTTTTAACAATAAATACTTTATAAATGTTATTATATATTATGTATCTTTTATAAAAGCATAAAAATATTTAAATGTAGGCCAGATATAGGCTAATACTATATCGGCTGTTAGACTAGCCTGCCATCTATTGCAAGAATGCTGAACTAATTTGACAGTTCATTTTTAAATAAATCATCTAAGCTTATTTTAAAAATTTCTCCGAATACGGACAATACGTCTAGTAATTTATAATTCAAAAATTCCGTGTTCTTTTTTTTTTTCTTTTTTCTTTTTGGCAATTCATCATCAATCAGAATTTAATTTGAAAATCGAACTCAAGGCCTCTCTCTCTCTCTCTCGGTGTGTGAATTAAAATGAATGGTTGCACCTGTGAGTGATGGAGTCCTCCTTCTCGTTCCCTTTACACCTATACTAGCAACTCCCTTTGCTTTTAGTATCACCCTATTTAGGGGGCCGCCGACAACGGCGACAGACACCCCTTTAATCAGCACCTGATAATAAACTCTCTCTCTCTCTCTCTCTCTCTCATGTGTGTATGTATGTGTTCTCAATCAACAACAATTGCTTTGTGTCTAGTATAATACATACAATGAAAGAAGGACTTCGTCCCCTCCCGCCTGAGGCGGACATCGCCCTTTTATTAATTAAATAGCGCAAATTTTTCGGTCAACTCATTTCAGGCAATTAATAATAAAAATCTGGTGTGACTGGCGCACAACACCTTTCGGTAAGAGAAAGTTGTGCACAGTGCTGGTCACACCAGATTTTTTGTGTCGAGATATATTTAGTTTCCGATAGCACCTTAGTTTCAAACCTGCATTTTAAATGTTGATTGCTTCAAATAAACTATGGTTATTTTTCAAAATTTTAATCTCATATTTGGACATTTTATACACAATATAGATTCGTAAATAAATACAAAATTTCATTAGAATTGGAAAAAAAACTTTAAATGCGTAAAAAGTTCCAAAGGGGACCCCCTTTTGAATCGAAATTAACATGCAAATCCCTATAGGAAATTAACATTGGCCAAATGCGAGGATAAGGTGGAAAGTGAATTTAAAAAGAGTAGAAAAAGAGAAGAGAGAGATATGTTTTCTCCGAAACAATCAAAGACAGAAATAAAATAAAAATAAATGGGAATTTAAATAATAATTGATTTTTAATCTAATAAAAAGAAAAAGATTTAAATTCCGTTACCATGGCAACCATTTCTCTTTCCTATGAAGTGGTCTTCAGAAGATTTCAACGGCAAAATGAGAATATACATTTTAAATAGCATTTAAAAAATAATTGATTTATGAATTTTAATCAAAATCCTTAGAGCGAATTTTGAGAAAATAGAAAAAAAAACTGAAAAAGTACATCAGTAAAGTACTAGTACTTTTTAGCCGATTTTGTTTAAAAACTTATTAACACGAGTTCGGAAGATGCTTAACTTAAATATAAAATTTCAACCTCCTAACTCATTTCCTTCATGATCAAAAGTGTCCACACACACACAAAGACATAATACCCAAAATGGTATTTTTAGATTCACGGAGGTCTAAAACGTGGAGAAACATCAAAATCTCAAAGTCGAATTTTTTTACGATTACAATACTTTCTCTTTATATTCTATACGAGAAAGTAAAAAGAAATAGGCCTACCTTGATTTAATATAATGAAATTATTATTATAAAGAATATGTATGATGTGGTCAGATATTTAATATTTAGAGGAAAAATATAGAGGAAAATTCTGACAAGGTAGACAAGTTGGTTTTATCTTAAAAATATGTTCAATGAACAAAACACAAATTAAGCGCTGATTGAATTTATTCAATTTCGAATTATATCATCATCAGAGCAACTAAAACAATTAAATACATTATACAAATATAATATAAAAAATAAAGTACCAAAAACTTACTTGTATCAAAACATCATACAAAGAAACCTTGACCAATATATAAAATTTTTAAAAAAATTTAAAAAATATATTTAAATGTTAACTATCTATTGATGTTTCATGTTTATTTAAAAATTTTTTATAAAAATTCTATAAATAAATGTCATGACATCAAAAATATTTAGATAAATGTATAATGTAAATAACAGTATTATTTGCTATTTATATTACAATTTCTTAATGATGTCAGTATAACTGATTGAAGCAAGTTCGCTTTCACATTTAAAATTGATAGACTTATTAAAGTTTTTAATTATAAAAAGTGATTCTTTAAATTTTCTTTTAAAAGGTTCTTCTTCTTTGATCATTATTTTTGGATTATCAAAATCCCATTGATGTTTCGTTTCAATATAATGTTGAGATAAGGCACTGACTGGAGATAACTTGAAACATGATGATGCATGTTCACGTATTCTTACTCCAAGTTGTCGTCCAGTTTCACCAAAATAATATGCAGTCTTGGCGTTCTTTCTGCACGATTCACATTGAATTTTGTAAACTAGTCCTGATTTTTTGAATAATTCAATTTTTGATTTGTTATTAAATAATGGTAAAATTGGTTTTTCAATTCTAAAAGCCAGGTTTATTTTATTCATTTTCAAAATTTTTTAATCATAAATGTAAGCCCTTCAACCTCAACAATTGTATCAATAATGCTATTCCTTATATTAAAATTAAAACCAAATGAATTTAGTTAAAAATCCTATTCTCAAAATAGAAAATAAAATTAATAGACATCTTAAAACTTTATATAATGGCAAAATAATAGATGAAAACATATATAAAAATTTGACGAGTAGAAATACAATAGCGGGACAAATATATGGTGCCTTCAAAGACCATAAACAGACATTTGTTTGCGGCCTATCATTACAGGAATCAATACTCCAAATTGTAAACTTAGTAAGCATTTAGCTCAATTATTGAAAGTAATTTCTCAATGTGAACACCATGTTAAGAATTCTTTTCAAGCTGTTGAACGGTTGAAAAATATTAAAATTACTGATAATATGAAGATTTTTTCCTTGGATGTTGTAAATCTTTATCCATCTATTCCTCATGAAATTATAATTCACATAATTAGAGAAAAATGGAGCGTTATAAAAAATAATACATCTATTGATCTTGAACATTTTTTAGATTTATATAAAATATGCATGGAGAATAATATTTTCGAATTTCAAGGAGAATTTTATATTCAAAAAGAAGGAGCACCAATGGGCAATTGTTTAAGCGGTGTTTTAGGTGATATTTTAATTACATATATATATGAAAACATTATAGTGAAATATAACCCATATTTAATCATGTTTTATGTCGATGATAGCATTATAATTTTAGATGAACTTCAGATTATGCCATTACTTAATGAACTAAATTCATACCATCCTAATTTAAAATTTACTTTGGAAATCGAAAATAATAAAGTTATCAATTTTCTTGATCTTCTTATTATAAGAAATTCTGATGGAAGAATTTTAACTAATATATATGAAAAGCCAATGAAGAGTGAAAGACTTATGAACTTTTATTCACATCATTCTTTATCGCAAAAACGAAATATTATATTTAACTATATAACACGAATAGTTAAATTATGTGATCCAATTTTTCTGGAAGGAAATATTATTAATTTTACAAATAAATTAATTAATAATCAATACCCTAAGAAATTTATAGAAAATGTGATTTATATATATTTTCATAAAAGAACTTCTGATCCGAGAAATTTACAAAATGGATGTAATAAAGAAAATATTATTTTCCATGGTTCAATACCTTATGTTGAAGGGCTTACATTTATGATTAAAAAAATTTTGAAAATGAATAAAATAAACCTGGCTTTTAGAATTGAAAAACCAATTTTACCATTATTTAATAACAAATCAAAAATTGAATTATTCAAAAAATCAGGACTAGTTTACAAAATTCAATGTGAATCGTGCAGAAAGAACGCCAAGACTGCATATTATTTTGGTGAAACTGGACGACAACTTGGAGTAAGAATACGTGAACATGCATCATCATGTTTCAAGTTATCTCCAGTCAGTGCCTTATCTCAACATTATATTGAAACGAAACATCAATGGGATTTTGATAATCCAAAAATAATGATCAAAGAAGAAGAACCTTTTAAAAGAAAATTTAAAGAATCACTTTTTATAATTAAAAACTTTAATAAGTCTATCAATTTTAAATGTGAAAGCGAACTTGCTTCAATCAGTTATACTGACATCATTAAGAAATTGTAATATAAATAGCAAATAATACTGTTATTTACATTATACATTTATCTAAATATTTTTGATGTCATGACATTTATTTATAGAATTTTTATAAAAAATTTTTAAATAAACATGAAACATCAATAGATAGTTAACATTTAAATATATTTTTTAAATTTTTTTAAAAATTTTATATATTGGTCAAGGTTTCTTTGTATGATGTTTTGATACAAGTAAGTTTTTGGTACTTTATTTTTTATATTATATTTGTATAATGTATTTAATTGTTTTAGTTGCTCTGATGATGATATAATTCGAAATTGAATAAATTCAATCAGCGCTTAATTTGTGTTTTGTTCATTGAACATATTTTTAAGATAAAACCAACTTGTCTACCTTGTCAGAATTTTCCTCTATATTTTTCCTCTAGAAATTATTATTATTATAGTAAATTTTAATCTAAATTATTTAATTCAAATGAAAAATTATTAATTAAATTGAATTAAAATTCATAATTAATTATGTTAATTTGACATTTAATTATTATACAATTATATAATTAATGTTTTGACATTAAATTTGTTTTTATTATTCTAATTAACTCAAAATTTTTATTTCTTATGGTACGTGTACATTGGAGAGTAAAATCTAGCTAGATTTTATTTAGACAAATCTAATTGGGTGTGTACTATAGACTTTTGCAGTCGAATATTTTCTCTAGCTATACTCCAGTTATCTCACATAATTTATTTGTATAACTTGCAGCTTACCGATAGTTTAGGCACCTTCCAGTGGCTTAGCTAGGGGCAGGGATGGGCAAGTTACTCGATTTTGAGTAACGAGATACAAAATACCAATTACTTCAGATTTTTGTAACGAAATACAAGATACCAGTTACTCACGGGTTTGTGTAACGAGATACAAGATACCAATTACGTATTTCAAATACATTGAAAATACCAATTACAAACAAATTTTTCCTTGATTTTAAAATACTTTTTTTTGGGGTAATTCTGGAACTAGAGCCCTGCACGGGTACGGGTTGGCCCGTAGGCCCGTTACCCACCCGGCCCGCGGGCTTTGGAGGCCATGAAAAAATTACGGGCGGGTACGGGCGGGTAGCAAATCTAAATAAACGGGTTCGGGCGGACGGGCATGCAAATGAAATTTTATTTAAAAATTGCTAGACATTCGTTCATTCATTCACTAAATCTCGGGCGGGTATGGGCGGGTTTGAAAAAATTTCCGGCGGGCCTGAAGAATGATAAAAAATTACAGGCCGGGTACGGGCGGGAAGTCAAAAAAAAAATACGGACACGGGCCGGTCTGGGCCAAAAAAAATCGGCCCGTGCAGGGCTCTATCTGGAACCCTAAATAAATTTAGTTTAGGAAAGTGGCAGCTAAACTTATATTGGAGAATACCTTTGGAAAATCGAAAACAAAATTATTCATGACACTAAAAAAAATTTATTTATAAAAATATGAAAAGGTTACAAAAAACCAAGTTTTCAAAAGTTTTGTCGGATAATCTGGAACTTGATGGAGAATGAATAAACCCGCAAATGAAAACAATCTTTCAACTGGGGCAGAAGAACAAAGATTTAGTCGTTGAGAGCTGGTTGAAAGAAGAAAGGAAAAAAAAGTTTTTTAACGAAGAGAGAAAATTTGGCGGATTGATTGACTTCTCGTTACTGGCTTTTACTAAGATTCAGAGCAGAGAACCCACACGACGATTACATACAGTAATATTAAATAAATTAAAACGATTTCAGCTCCCTCTCCAAGACTTTTTATACGGCGGCAAATTAAAAAAAAAAAAGTATTTGGTATCTCGAATTTCAGATACCAATTACTAAAAAATGTAACGAAATACAAGATAGCAATTACTTTGCCAATTCTGTAACGAGTTACAAGATACCAATTAATATTGTATTTGGTATCTTGTATTTCAAATACATGTAACTGATTAACGCCCATCCCTGGATAGGGGTACAGCCAGGAGACTGAAAGGATTTGATAAAAAAACAAATCAATTAAATAGAGGCGAGCACTGCACTTATTATGGAAAAACTTATATTAGAAAGGTTCTCACATCTCCTTCCATGCATTCTTATTAAAATTTAATACAGTATATTTCTTTTCTATTAAATTCATTAAAATTATTAATATTTTATTTCAACAAAACTTTTCAATTATAAATGTTTTAAATTATATATTATTACAAATTTAAAAATTAAATTTCAAAATAATTATTATATTATTAAATAAAATGTAATAATTGAATCTTTTAATTATTGATATGATTGAAAAATAAAATTAATAACGAAATAATATTAATTATGAAGAAAAGAAATAAACACGAACAGCGAACAAACAAGAAACGAAGGGTGTTAGAAGTTAGGTTAGAAAGACAGAAATATTTACTGATCTTTTGAAAGAAATTCATAAAGTCGTCAGACTTCAAAACATTTAAGGTATGTGCCCTAAAGACTATGATCGTTTAGTAAACCACTAATAAGGCAAAAGATACACAATTCAGGTTGTCAAAAGCAGCTAGAGCAACTGCTCTATTTAATCAGTCAAATAGAGCGAGATCACTCTAGAGAGAAAGTCTCGGAGGTGTGTCCACTGATACTCTAGCTAGATTTTGTCAATCTCGCTAGACCTTAGACCTAATCTAGCTAGAGTGCTCTCAATGGTGTATCCATTTGTAGATTCAGTCTCATATAGCTCTAGCGAGACTAAATCTAGCAAAAAAATCTACAGTGTACACGTTACTTAAATATAAAATTTGAACCTTCTACCTTTTTCTTTCTTATCCCATTTAGACCATCTTTTCTAAAGGGACTAGTGAAGGGAAACTTATTTTCTAATTGTCATCTCTTTGTACGTGACTGTTTTAAGTAAATGTAGATCAAACAGCTTCTCTATATTTTTAGTAATGAAAGGAAATATATATATACGGAAGCAAAGGAACGACAAAGGCGACGATGAAGGGAATCAAAGAGTTGAATGAATGAAGGGATCGATCGATAAATGCCAGGTGCAAAGGAATGGAACGGAATGGAACGCGCGAATGGCAGGCAGCACATGTGCCCTCCCCCACCCCCACCCTATAAGAAGAAGAAGAAGAAGAAGGAAAGGGCCATGTGCACACACACACACACACATACACATTGGAATGCCTACCACCAGCTGTGAACAGAGAGAGAGAGCGCCACACCGAAAGATTCTCCAAATTAGATAATTAATATTTCAAATTGCAAAACAAGTAGGCCTATTTTCTAACCGGTGCAAACATGTGTGCACATAGAGAGAGAGAGAGAGAGAGAGTAGACCCCCAGCTGATTTCTTTCTTTAACTTTCTTTAGGCCCCGGGCTTGGGGTAGTTGGTAGAGTGCCTACCGAAAGTCGCGGGTTCCGGGTTTTCCATGTTTTTATTTAAGACATTTAGATACCAAATGGCTTAAATAGAAATACCTGGATCCCAAAAAAAAATATATATATATATATGGACCCTATTTGTTGGAGGCGAGGGAGAGGGCGAGTCGAGCAACTTATCACCTGATATACAAGGATTTAAACCTTGATCTCGGAGATGGAACCTATATATCCGAAAAAAATAGTAATTGGCAGGATATGAGATGGATTTTCAAACTCCGTGGCGAGGCGATTTGCCTAAACTACCAACCATGGATACAAGGAAAAGTCTTAAGGTGCTCTCTATGCTGCCTGAATGAGAACGAAACCGTTTTTCATTTTGTGGCGGTCTGCCCAATATTGAAAAATATACGCCAGAGATGGCTCGGGGCCGAGAAGTTGAAATATGAAGAATTTCTCGAATTCCTGAATGGCAAGGATTGGAGAAGGCTGGCAAGGTATGCAGCTGTGGCCTGGGAGTACCGATGGAGTCTAATTGAAGAGTTCAACTTTTAATGTGAAGCCATCATATACATAAATAAGAAGAAAAAAAATCTCTCTCAGCGGACGGTCCCTAAAAGACCAAGCTCTATTTGCTATATTAAAGAAAAAAATAATTGTACTATATTATTATATGTACTGTAAGGAAAGATTTTTTTTAATAAAGCATTATTTTATTATTTTTATTTATTATTTATGGACCCTGTTACGCAATTGTGCGTCAAGCGCCAGGTACGGAGATTTGAGAAAATCAACATTAACGTTTTTCTGATTTAAATTGTTTTGATTAGATTATATCTCAGCCAAAAACATCGGAGATGCAGAAGGGCGCCTCGCATTATTTTTGCCTAGCGTCGAGGTGAAATCAAAAAAATGCGCCTCGCTTTTCTGATTTATATAAAAGCGAGGAAATATTTTCACTTAAATAAAACCCCTACAGAATTTTATTTGTTTCATATATCCTCGCTTTTATATAAATCAGAAAAGCGAGGCGCATTTTTTTGATTTCACCTCGACGCTAGGCAAAAATAATGCGAGGCGCCCCTTTTTGCATCTCCGATGTTTTTGGCTGAGATTTCACTTCTTTTTGTGAAATATTACATGAAAATATTATTTATTAATTTTTGTTTATTAAATATTAAGTTATCCCATGAATAGATCTTTTAATATGCATTCCAAACAGTAAAAATTAAATACATCGTTTGGTATCCATTCGAAACGATAAACATAGGATTTCACCAAATTTTATAAAATTTTAGGTTTTTTATTTTTGTTATGTTGGTAGATTGTAAATACTTCGTTTGGTATTCATTCGAAACGATAAACATAGGATTTCACCAAATTTTATAAAATTTTAGGTTTTTTATTTTTGTTATGTTATGTTGGTAGAATGTAAATATATCGTTTGGTATTCATTCGAAACGATAAACATAGGATTTCACCAAATTTTATAAAATTTTAGGTTTTTTATTTTTGTTATGTTGGTAGAATGTAAATATATCGTTTGGTATCCATTCGAAGCGATAAACATAGGATTTCACCAAATTTTATAAAATTTTAGGTTTTTTATTTTTGTTATGTTGGTAGAATGTAAATACATCGTTTGGTATCCATTCGAAACGATAAACATAGGATTTCACCAAATTTTATAAAATTTTAGGTTTTTTATTTTTGTTATGTTGGTAGATTGTAAATACTTCGTTTGGTATTCATTCGAAACGATAAACATAGGATTTCACCAAATTTTATAAAATTTTAGGTTTTTTATTTTTGTTATGTTGGTAGAATGTAAATATATCGTTTGGTATTCATTCGAAACGATAAACATAGGATTTCACCAAATTTTATAAAATTTTAGGTTTTTTATTTTTGTTATGTTGGTAGAATGTAAATATATCGTTTGGTATCCATTCGAAGCGATAAACATAGGATTTCACCAAATTTTATAAAATTTTAGGTTTTTTATTTTTGTTATGTTGGTAGAATGTAAATACATCGTTTGGTATCCATTCGAAACGATAAACATAGGATTTCACCAAATTTTATAAAATTTTAGGTTTTTTATTTTTGTTATGTTGGTAGAATGTAAATACATCGTTTGGTATCCATTCGAAACGATAAACATAGGATTTCACCAAATTTTATAAAATTTTAGGTTTTTTATTTTTGTTATGTTGGTAGATTGTAAATACTTCGTTTGGTATTCATTCGAAACGATAAACATAGGATTTCACCAAATTTTATAAAATTTTAGGTTTTTTATTTTTGTTATGTTGGTAGAATGTAAATATATCGTTTGGTATTCATTCGAAACGATAAACATAGGATTTCACCAAATTTTATAAAATTTTAGGTTTTTTATTTTTGTTATGTTGGTAGATTGTAAATACTTCGTTTGGTATTCATTCGAAACGATAAACATAGGATTTCACCAAATTTTATAAAATTTTAGGTTTTTTATTTTTGTTATGTTGGTAGATTGTAAATACTTCGTTTGGTATTCATTCGAAACGATAAACATAGGATTTCACCAAATTTTATAAAATTTTAGGTTTTTTATTTTTGTTATGTTGGTAGAATGTAAATATATCGTTTGGTATTCATTCGAAACGATAAACATAGGATTTCACCAAATTGTATAAAATTTTAGGTTTTTTTATTTTTGTTATGTTGGTAGAATGTAAATACATCGTTTGGTGTCCATTCGAATCGATAAACATAGGATTTCCCTAAATTTTATAAAATTTTAGGTTTTTTATTTATTTTATGTTGGTAGCACTCCTTATCACGTTAATCTATTTCTATCTGAATGGATCTATCTAAAAAATTTTTGTTCCATTAGGGATCAAAATTACTAATAATAATATATATGTTCCTAGATGACGTCATCAGGGAGCAAAATAGTTAGAATTGTCTTTTCGCCATGTTAAAGATAGGACAAATTTGAAATTTTGAATACCTCTCAAAAAGTCACTTTTGATCCAAAATGAAATTTTATATCAAAGGTATCGGGTTTTTGATAGTATCTATTTGTATTTTAAATTTCATCCAAATCGGTCCAGCAGGGAAACCTGTAGCTTTGTCTAAAAATTTGAAAATTGAAGAAAAGAATGAAAAAAAAAAAAAAAAGAAAAAAAAAGAAAAAAAAAAAAAAAAAAAAAAAAAAAAAAAAAGGAAAAATAAGAGACTAACTTTTGACCTTCCGAAATCGGCAAAATCTCAACTTTGAGCCTCTGCCATTCTGTTTGGCACTGGAATTTTTTTTTGAATTCGTGCTCAAAATAATCCTTATTTATTCTAGTTTAATATAAAAAAAATTTGGCTCCGATATCTTAAACACTTTTTGAGATATTCGCCCAGAAAGAGAAAAGTTTCTCAAAAAAATTTTTTCACGTCCCTATCTTTTATTAAGGATTTAAAATCATTCTTGATAATATAGTCTAGGGACGACTCGTCCATCTAAATGCAATGGGCCATTGGCATCTATTGGAATGTCAACTAAATGGTAGTATTAAGAGTTTCTTTGCTTTCTTTTGCTTTTCACATGCTCGGCGACGAGTCGCTCCCGCGACTCTTGATATCATTTTTTTTTGTCAATTGTGCGAGTAAATACTGTAATTATGGCAGATATTCATAAATTGTTTCTAAAAATACGACTAATTTAGAGAATAAACAATAAAATATAAAAAATTATTTTTGCAAAATTCTACAAGTCCATATTATATTTGCAAAAATTCTTCAAAGTCTCTTGACACATGATTGCAAATTAATCTATGCACTATTTAAATTTAAAAAATAATTTTAGGTTTATAATTCAAATATTAAAACGGAAATATTATTAAAGTTCTTTTATGGTTATATTTAATACTAGTAGCATAGAAACTTTTTATCAAAATTACATTAATCAAATATTATTAAATAGTATTAATATTTTAAAATTAAATACAAAGTGATAACAAAATTTTCTCATCAATTAATTCCTGAATGGACGTGAACATGGCAAGAGTAAATCAAAGTTATAATGAAATTGACTTAATATTATTTATTTTGTTGTCTTTTCGAAATCGCACGGATCTTCATCTTCATTATCAGGAGTAATATCAAATTAAGTACTACGAAACAACGTGTTAGGCACATAAATCATTTTTGCAAAATGAAAATTTTCTCAAAATTCGCTCCAACGATTTTGATTAAAATATCAATTATTTTTTAGATGCTCTTTAAAATGTATATTCTCGTTTTGCCCTCAAAATTGTTTGAAGCACACTTTACTCTTGTGCTTCATAGGAAAGGTAGGACAAATGGTTGCAACGGTAACAAAATATAAATATTTTCCCACGTTTATAAATTTTACATTTTCAAAATCGAATGTACCTTACTGTCGGACCCCAAATACATGTCGGCACAAAAAATTCTGTGTGGCAAACACAGAATACTACTTTCGATTTCTGTAAGTAAGAGAAAGTTGTTTGCTGTGCGACTAGTCACACCAGATTTTTTTCGCGTTCATGTGTGATTATATACATACTGTATGTGCATGGGCGTACCCAGCGAGGGGGCAGAGGGGGGCATGTGCCCTCCCTAGAAGTAAGAAAAAAAAAATTAAAGTAAAATTAAAAAGTGATGAAACGAAACAAAATTAGGTAGGGCGATGGCGACGGGGACTCGTTAGGACTCGAGGGCTTTTATGCCTTATATTCGAAGGCTTTTCTCCTCTATATAATAAAAAAAAGCTATGTCACAATCTGGAAGGCCATGATCTGCCCCCCCTGGACGACCATGTTCTGCCCCTCTCTAGATTTGATCCTGGGTACGCCCTTGTGTATGTGTATCTATAAAATAAAATTTTAAATTCCCATATCCAAATTATTATAAAGCTTTTATAGAGAGAGAGAGAGAGAGAGAGAGAGATTGATGACTTGTAGTTGTATGCAACGCTTCATAAAACATCATCATTATCATCATTGAAATTTAATTTTCCCCCTCCGGGGCAAAATCATTAACATTTCAACATTATAATAAATTTTTATTTTTTTTTTTATTTTCATAATATGATTTAATTAATTTGAATTATTATACTTTGGAATCTCTGATTATTTTGAAAATATGGCGGAATTATTAAATTGAAACTTTATTTTGATCGACACAAATTTTTTCGTTTCTCTATCAGCATGTCGCGTTACAAGCCGTGACGTCAAAGGCCGTGACTCTACAAGTTATGACGTCACAAGCCATGACGACAAAAATAGATTATTATTATTTGAAATTCCTATCGGGATCCCCGTTTATTTACCCGAGGTGCTTACGTGCACGAAGACACACACCTCATGCCCAACCGGCCTCTGGCCGTAGCCATCTACCGGCACCCCGTGAAGTTACATCATTTCCTATCTCTAACTCCTCCTCCTGCTTTCTTCTCTAGCTAGTGAACTAATCCTTATTTCTGGTTCCAACCGGCTCCTTTTTATCCAACCTCTTCTATGCTATGCAGGATGTCCTAGTTGAGGAGGGACTCCCTCAGCACCGGCGTGTAGCCTACTCCTTTCGAAGAATGCATCACTGAGAGGGAACTTCTTTACAACGTGATGTCACAGCAACTCCCTCTCCTCGTAGAGTTGTCTGGGGGCTATTGTGGTGAGATCCAATATTCCAATCCAGTGCTTGCTTGAGGATTTGTTTACATTAAATAAATATTTTTTATTTAATGAAAAATCCCGCACGCCCAGGGTTTGAACAGGGATCTTCTTTGCAGAAGCTGACACCCTAGCTCACTGCACCAGCGAGCCCCCGACAAAAATAGAAAAGTTGAAATTTAATATATATGACGAATTATAAAAAAATAATTGTGAGATTTAATTTTTCAATTTTTAAATTGATAAAATATAATTTTTAAAATAATTTAAAATATTCAAATACTAAATAAATATTTTTCTCAGTTTTTAACACGTGTCTTTTGATTTCCCATTTTCCAATTATTAAGTTAATATTAAAAACGCGATTTTAATACCCTTAATTGAAACTGAAAATTTTCAGATAAACGCCTACGATTTGAAAAAAAAGTTTCACTTGCATCGTGCTTTCATAAAACCACACAGTGTTTCTTCATTTTTACCAAACCCTGTCGTGAAATACATTTTACCTTTGACGGAATTTTTTTCGGGGCAGGGGGTCGGGCTCCCTGGCCCCCCTTATATACCCCCTGTTCACTGATTACCCTAATATATGTATATAGATTTGAAAAATTCCGGGGGGAGGCCCTCCTTATATACGCCCCTGGTGCCAGCACAGTACATCAGATTTTTGTTTCAAGTAATTTATAAATGAAACTTCATATATTTTGACAGTCATTGAATCACTGAATCTTCTTTTTATTTTTTATATTTATTTATTTGTGTGAACAAATCGGGAGTAGAAATGGACCAAAATCTTTGTGAGTCTTAATTCCCTTCTGGATTTTATTCCCGAATTTATCAGCAAGTGGGGGATGAGAAGCCCACCTGGCGACAGGCAGTAGTTAGGGGGGAGGGAGGGGGGGGGGTTGACGCACGTGCACCGCACATCTGTCATCGACTCCCCCTCCCCTCCCCCCCCCCCCCCCTTTCACTCAACCCTCTTTGCAACTCTCGTTTCTTCTTCTTCTTCCTCTCTTTCCTCTTCTTACTTTGCTACTGCTGCTTTACCTATTTCCTATTTCGTATTTTGTACTTGCCATCTGGTGTCAGCAATTGTTCTTTCTTTCAATTTTGTATTTTTTTTTTTTTTTTATCGATTTGAATAAAAAAAAAATTTTTTGAGGTTATATTGAACTAGCTGAAGAGCTGGACTACGGGCTGCTAGTATTAAAGTGTATTAAAAGTTCTTGGTGTAGTGGTTAGCGTGTTGGCCTTCTGTACCAAGGGTCGCGGGTTCGCATCCCTTCTCCTGCGACAATTTTGGCTACCAGTCCAATTGGAATAAATAGAGACGGGGTCTAAATGGCATCCGTTGCCGAAAAAAGACCTTAATTAAATTAAAAAAAAAAAAAATCATTGTGTGGTTTTATGAAACCACGATGCAAGTGAAACCTTTTTTTTCGGATCGTAGGCGTTTAACTGAAAATTATTCAATTAAGGGTATTAAAATCGCGTTTTTAATCTTAATAATTGGAAAATGGGAAGTCAATAGACGCATGTTAAAAACTGAGAACAATATTTATTTAATATTTGAATCATTTTAAAAATTATATTTTATCAATTTAAAAATTGAATAATTAAATCTCACAATTATTTTTTATAGCTGCTGCTACAATTTATAAATATATTGTACTCGTCTGAGAATCGAAATTTAATTTCAATTATTTTTTATAATTCGTCATCTTCTTTTAATAATATAAAAGGCAATCTCTGTCTGTCTGTCTGTCTGTCTGTTTGTAACGCATAGACTCCGAAACTACTGGACCGATTTTCATGGAGTTTTTTTTAATGGGTAGGGAATTTTCCGGGGGTGGTTTTAGGCTATCATTATATCGAATTAGGGGTAGGAACCCCCCTTTTTTGGGGGGTTATCAATTACCCCATAGCAAAGCATTGGAAAACAGGATCTAACTCGCTTTATGAAAAATATATTTATCAAATCTTTAAAATGAAAAAATAAAAACTCTTCCTCCCCCTAACAATTCGACATTTGAAAAGATTTTTCCGCTCTGCGCCCCCCCCCCCCCTAAAATTTTTATTTTTTTTATTTTTCATTCGATTTTAATAAAATTTAAAATGACGCTTTCTTAGGGTGTAAATAATTGAAAAATTGTATTTTAGACCTCAGAAAGTTCAATCACCCCCCCTGCCCCCCTGAAATTTATTTTTTATTCCGATTTTAATAAAATTTAAAATGACGCTTTCTTAGGGTGTAAATAATTGAAAAATGGTATTTTAGACCTCAGAAAGTTCAATCACCCCCCTGCCCCCCCCTAAAATTTATTTTTCATTCGATTTTAATAAAATTTAAAATGTTGCTTTCTTAGGGTGTAAATAATTGAAAAATATATTAATCAAATATTTAAAATAAAAAATAAAAACTCTTCCTCATAATTAATTAAAATACATTTATCTAGACAACTCTTAGTCATATCCCGAGACGCCGCCTCGCCAGGGGCCTACCGCAGCTAGTATATATTAAATTTCAACTTTCCTATTTTTGTCGTCACGGCTTGTGACGTCATGGCTTGTAGCGTGACACTTGTAACCCGACATGATGATAGAAGAGCGAAAAAATTTGAGACCCTGAAATAAAAGTTTCACTTAAAAAAAAAACACGAACTCGATTTTTCCGGGAAAACCCGATTTCTCGGTTTTTAGAAAATAAGCCAAAAACCCGGTTTCTGTTTCCACTCTATGATGGACAGACTAGATACTCTACAATTAGACATTTCAATCCTAGTTTCGTTTTTATTATTAAAGAAAATGAATAATTTGATTGAAAAAAAAATAAATAAAATGAATATTGATATATTTACATTATTTTAATCCCCCCCCCCTCTACTCTTTTTATTTCTATTTAAATTTTAAAAATCATTTTTATTTTTTTTTTTTGTTTTACCAACATGAATATTTTATATTATATTATTAATATTCATACGCCAAATATATAATAACTCATAATAATAACAAAAAAAGTTATTAGCATAGAGTATTTGTGACTCTCTCTCTCCTCTTAAATTGGAGTACATCTGTACTTAACATCTTCTAAAAAGTTTATATCGATTAAAAAGAAAAAAAAAGACAACGGAATTGCAAAACTTTCCTCCACTTCACAGCTGACCCTCCCCCTGCAGGGGGGCCCGAAAGGAATTTTTTTTTGCGGAACCTAATTGTTTCGCAATGCGGAAAATTTTTTTTCACTCCCATTTTTAGGGACACGAAATTTTGAGATGTCAGAGTGGTAGTTTCATTTTCATTGATCTTTTAACAATGAAATACTATCACGAATGTGTTTATTAAAGCTTTTGTGGTTTGAAATATTATTATTAGGGGAATTTATATAATTATTAAAATTAAAAATATATAAATACTGTACAACGTTTCGACTGCTTATTCTGCAGCCGTTATCAAGTACTGTGTACTTGCTGCGACTCAAGTGAACCAACTGTCATGTCCGTTTTACGTGCCTTTTTTATGTACAGTGACGTCAGCGCCATCTCTCGGCATTTCTGTGAAG
Source organism: Euborellia annulipes (assembly GCA_023213315.1). Taxonomy (NCBI): domain Eukaryota; kingdom Metazoa; phylum Arthropoda; class Insecta; order Dermaptera; family Anisolabididae; genus Euborellia; species Euborellia annulipes. Next base: position 30,538 of record JAKCPI010004038.1, read on the forward strand.
TTAGCTTCAAATTTTCCCGCTATTTTCACAGAAATGCTGACAGATGGCGCTGACGTTGCTGTACATAAAAAGGCAAGTAACGGACATGACAGTTGGTTCACTTGAGTCGGAGCAAGTGCACAGTACTTGATAACGGCTGCAGAATAAGCAGTCGAAACGTTGTACAGTATTTATATATTTTTAATAAATATTTAATACAAAAATGTGATCTATAAATAAAAATTATCCTAATAATAATGAAATACTTTATAAATGATCATTTATTTGAGAAACCCTATAAGTCAGATTTCAGCAACTCTAGGAAAATTGAAAAAAACTGAATAAAAGTTGGTAATGACTAAAATGGACATTTTCCCAGTCTGATTCGTTTTTAATATATCAAATACACCGTCAATATTCTTCAATTACCCTGGATCACATATACATGAATTTATATTGAATTTTAAATTACCTTGACTTATAGGGTTTCTCAAATAAACATAAAATAGTGCGAAAAAAAACGAAATATTTTTTTAAAATATGGTATATTTGGATGCCAAGTGCATGAATTCTTCTATATCTATACTATTATATAAAAGACAAAGTTGTCCATGGGCTCGCAGGGGGGCAACCAGGCCGCCCCCCTGGAAAATTAAAATGATCAAAAAAATGTATAAAACAAAGAAAAAAATACAAAAAAATCTTTCACAGTAAACATCCACCTTGCCGCGGTTTGAAAGCTTTAAATACTAAGGGATGTATAACATTATTAATATCAAAATACGTTTTTTAACTTATCTTGAAGTGACTTGCCCCCCCCTGCAAAAAATCCTTGCCCCCCCCTGCAAAAAATCTGCGGACGCCCATGAGTCTGTCCGTCTGTCTGTTGTTTGTAACTCATAGACTCCGAAACTACTGGACCGATTTTCATGGAGTTTTTTTATTGAGTAGAGAATTTTCCGGGGGTGGTTTTAGCCTATCATTATATCAAATTAGGGGCATAAAGGGGTTCAAGTTCCCTAGTTGTTTAAAATTTTTTTTTCCTAAACAGACTGAAACTTAACCGACCCGTACCGGGCAAATTCGGGACCCCTGCAAGTTGTTTTAAATTATATTCGAATCCCCAACCGAGAATTATTTAAGTTCCTTAAATATTTGTTTTAAATATAGGCCTAGTTTTTGAATAAATAAAATATATATATAGGTTAATGTCAACCTTCATATTTCTTCTATATTTTCGTTATTTTTGTATAAATCTGAATCAAATTGTCTTTGCCACATCTATTTTTGGCTAACAAAAAGAATGGAGAGAGAAAAAAACGAAAAAGTTACCTTTCATAGGAAAAAAATAATCGACATCATATTTAATTCAGGCTTATTTTCATTTATTTAATTTATAAATATTTTAATTAAATATTTTATTACCAAATAAACAAAGCATTGTTGCAAATTAGATTATTTTTTTTTTTAATATTTCCTTTTAATCAATTCGAAGTAAATAAATGTGAATATATTCTAGGTTAGGCCTATATGACAGAGCTTTTAATGCCTGTCAGAATTTTTCTACAATTGTCACACACACAAAACAATTCTCGTTTCAAAAACAAAAAGTGACAAATTGTCATGACAATTTTACAAAAATGTCATTTTTTTACTAGACAATTAAGCCAAGAGCGAAACAGGTATTCGACAAATTGTCAAATTGTCACCTGTAATTGTCAGCTTTATGAAATAGGGCCCAGAACGTGTAACAATGTAGTAGGGTTGTGATTGTTGCTGTAGAATGTGATTGTTGCAACTGTTATAATTTATTCCCTTGGAGATGTTTTTATTGACTTGTATTTTTATCATAAAAATATAAATAGGGACCTATTGATTTTTCTAACAATTGTAAGATTCAAATAAAACTGAATTATAATTCCAATCTGTTTTAATTGTGTGCCCCCGCTACATATAATATCGGCTGTTAGACTAGCCTGCCATCTTTTGCAAGAGTGCTGAACTATTTGACAGCAAGAATGAAAAGAGCATCCCCATTTGGGGATGTGAATACTTATCACTCTCCTTAATATTACTTTTTAACATCTTTTTTCGGATTCTGAGCCCCGTTCCTGTATATTTCAATTAATTGGTATTCAATTCAATTATCCATGCGAATTCTTAACCTTTTATCAAGGTTTTAACGTTAATAACTCGAATACTAGGATGAAATTTGGAAGGACCTGTTAATATATTTATCATATTCGTTTTTTATTAAATAATTCATTTGATTTTTGTAAATACGTCATTTAAAAGCTGTCGTCATCAAAATTCATTAATTTCTTCTGTCATTCCAATATTGGGATTGAAATATAAGCGTGAAGAAACAGAAATGACATCTCTATCGGTATATAGGAAAATTTATGTACGTTTAATGCGGTCTAAATGTCCTTTGATGCCGAAAAAGATCTTAAAAAACAAATAAACTGCTCCAAGATATTAGGGTGCGATTATGTTGGAGCTGCGATAATCGATAAGAGCGTCGATAAGAGCATAGCAAAGAAAATAGAAACATGCTTTTGAATAGAGCTGCGCTGAGAATCGTTCTTTGATCCCGATTCATTTTCTTTGCTCTTATCGACGCTCTGATCGGAGATGGATATAGACATTTTAATAAGTGAAGTATTTCCAGGCCCTCATTGGGGAATAAAAAAAAGAGAAAAATTTTCATAATATATTTTTCTAGACAAACTATTGAATGAAATAGTACAAAAAACACAAACAAATTGTAAGTTAAACTACAGTATTTTTTTTAATTTAAAATAAATATAGTTTACTTACTATTTGTTTGACGTTTTTCTGCCACTTCAATTCAATCAACTTTTAAATCTATTTATATTTAATATCTATTATATTTTAAAATATTTAATATAATATATAATAATCTTAATAATGGGTTTATTTAATTAATAAATAAATTTATTAATAATTTAATTTAGGCTAATATTTTAATTTAATTTAATATATTAATAAATTTAACAGTTAAAATATATTTATTTAAAATCATAGTGAATTTTGACAGTAGAATATATTTTGAAAATACGATGTTATGTTCAAAACCTTCGCTGTCAATTATAACATTATGGCTTGGAAATTAGAGAGCAAGTTAGTAACTCTGAGTCCCAGATTTCCAGGTATACGACTAGGACTGTGGTAGGAGCTACGCAACCAGTTGAAAAAAAGAATAGACCCTTTTGCTGTCCCCAGTCGATACCCTCGCTTGAACTCAAGAGCCTTTCTTAACCTCTGAACACTCGCTTATCCTAAATTGGAAATAAACTTGCCCGTCGAAGGCGGGTTTTGCGACTAGTATATATAATATAATAGCGAAGTGTCCATCTGTCAGTCCGTCCGACTATCCATCTGTCACTCTCTGTTTGACCAACTTCCCGGTGGAATTTTGCAGTTTTATAGAGTTCAGGAAAAATACTCGGGTCCGCAAATTCTCAAAAAGGGGAGACGCAAAAAATTCCAGAAAATGAATTTGCCCATTGGAAATGAGTTTTGTCTTGCCTTATTAGAAAACTAAAGCCAATTAATTAAAATAATTAAATCTCTCAAATGAAAAATAATTAAAAATTAATATTTATTTTTTTTTTTTTAATTCCCCTTTTTCGGCTGCAGAGGTTTTAATTTTACATACACATTGTATACATATTATAATAAATTTATATCTAATCTTCAATACAAGATGTTCTTTTCTCGGCACTCTTGGTTGAATTTAGGTGGTAGGTTTCAAATTCTTAATAAAATTTTTGAATTTCTAACAAAAAATTTTTTGAGACACAAGATAGAGATAAAGAGATTTCGGTTTTATCGTGAATAACAACTTTTTAATATTAAACAGTATAGGTCTCGGTTTTTATTTTTCTTCATTTTAATACGTTGAAGGAAATAAAAAATATATATGGGAAATCTCAATGGGACCATATTAACAGGATGCAAGAGGTTCTGAAGATGGCGAAAGCCGAAACATTTGTGAACGGCCCGCAATGTAAACCTATCTAATAAAAAACCTCTGTTAATTAAATTCAAAAATTTTATTAAGAATTTGAAACCTACCACCTAAATTCAACCAAGAGTGCCGAGAAAGGAACATCAGCATCTGTAAATTTTAAATATAAATTTATAATATCGATGGCTACCGGAGGACGTTCTACACGCTGATTTCTGGGGGTCACCAATTCCAGATTTCGCCGCGCTTGGCATTGCTTAACAGCAACGATTGTGGTGACTGTTGCTCTACTCCGTTGCCAGGCCCCCCCGGCAATTAAAAATTGTTATATATAAAAATATAATTATACAGTATACTGTATAATTAAATTTTTATTTTTTTTTCCCCTTAGAGAAGCTCGCTGGTGTAGCGGGCTGGGGTTTCGGCTTCTATAAAGAAGATCCCTGTTCAAACCCTGGGTGTGCGGGATTTTTCAATAAATTAAAATATTTATTTAATGCAAACAAATCCTCAAGCAGGCACTGGATTGGAATATAGGATCTTCCAGGAAACTCTACGAGGAGAGGGAGTTGCTGTGACATCACGTTGTAAAGAAGTTCCCTCTCAGTGATGCATTCCTCGAAAGGAGTCGGTGCTGAGGGAGTACTAGAACATCATCTCTAGCATAGAAGCGGTCGGATAAAAGGAACCAGAAATAAGGATTAGTTCACTAGCTAGAGTAGGAGTTAGAGATAGGAAATAATGTAACTTCACGGGGGTGCCGGTTGGGTTTGAGATGTGTGTCTTCGTGCACGATAACACCTCGGGTAAATAAACGGGGATCCCGATGGGAATTTCAAAATAAATAATATACGAAAATGACGTTAAATCAATTAGGCCTACGTTCACTATTTGCATGCCCAAATGGGGGTTGCTTGATTTACCTGAATGCAAGGAGGAGGCACAGCTCAAAAGCGCGTCGTCGTCGTCCCGTCGACCATCCGAAATGTCCGCAAAGTCAATTCACACTAACAAGTTTAACACTCTCGAACGGGCTGACAGTGCAGTTAGAGCGCGTGCCGGCGCTAAACTGGTTGCTGGCTACTGCCGATGAAGGGAACTGTGTTGGGTCAGGAAGAAGTGCGCCGCCGCAACAGCTGCTGCTCTCTCTCTCTCTCTCGTGGAAAGTAGAGGGGTGAGGGGGAGGGGGGGAGACACTTGTCACCCGTCGGACACTTGTCCCCACCCTCTCGGACCGAAATTAAAAAGACGTTTGACAAAAAAATAAATAAATAAAGAGAACGTATCGTTGTATTTATGTAAATATGTCAAAAAAAAAAATAATAATAATAACACAGGTCAATAGTGATATTGCTCGCCGGGGTTGGGGATATGGAAAAAATTAAAATTTGAATTTTCTAGATATTTTTTTAAGGGACAACGGGAGGGAAGGTGTTACACACGTTTTTCCCGATAAGATGTCATAAAAAGTATGCCCAAAAAATCAAGTAATTCAAAAATTTGCCAAGGGATGTCAGAATGGTAGCTAATAATATTTAATGCATTTGGTGATTTTCATTGATCTTTTAACAATTAATATTATTATATATTATGTATCTTTTATAAAAGCATAAAAATATATAAATATAGGCTAATACTATATCGGCTGTTAGACTAGCCTGCCATCTATTGCAAGAATGCTGAACTAATTTGACAGTTGATTTTTAAATAAATCATCTAAGCTTATTTTAAAAATTTCTTAATTAATATGTGATTAATAATAACAATAAATTCATTTTTAAATTAAAAAAAAAATTAAAGATTATTGGGACAGCTTGTTTTTTTGTATTTGCTTGATAACAAAAAAATTAATTACGATAATTTTTTAATAAGTCATTAAAAAAATTATAACTCTACTGTCCCAATAATCTCTTATGAATTTAATTCATTTAAAATAAAACCCATTGAAAAATTCCTTATAATATTCTAGTCTTTTTTAAAGTACGTTTAGACGTCGCTCCTGAACCCCCTTAAGACCTTACTAGGGTTTGGAAAAAACCGGAAAATTTTGAAAACCGGTTTTTCGGTTTTTTATAAAACGGAAAACCGGTAAACCGGTTTTAAACCGGTTTTTTTTTTCAACATCTGTATCTATTTTGAACGCACCGCCATTTTTTTTTTAAACAGTCACACTTTTTTCCCATTCACACTTCTCGGCAACTTAGGCCATATAAGACTTTAAACGATAACGGTTATTTAATAATATACGTATATATTTGGGGTCCAGGGATTCTTATTTAAGCCATTTGGTATCCAAATGGCTTTAATAAAATCATCGAACTGCCTGGGATCCGAACCCAATAAAATTATTATTAAGCTTACTACTATTCCAATCCAGTGCCTGCTTGAAGATTTCTTTACATTCATAGAATACAAAAAATACATAAAAATTTCTCTTTACATTTCATATGGTAAAAATCGTAACTTTAGGAATTAATAACTCAAAAAATTGTAGGAATTTCGGGCCCGAGTATTTTTTCTGGATTCTCCATAACGTCCTCTATAAGACTGCAAAATTTCGTCATTCCAATGTAAAAAGTTGGTCAAACAGAGCGAGATAGTCGACGGACAGACAGACAGACACTCAGCTATATATAGATTATTGGAGTATTTGAAAAAAAGAGGGAAAAAATATAAATAATTTATAATTTTTTTTTTTTTTTTTTAAATTTGTTTAAGGTCTTTTTCGGCACCTAAGGCCATTTAGACCCCATCACTATTTATTTCAAATGATAGATAGCCAATTCAAATGAAATAATTTTTCTCGTTTGGGACGGGAAGCGAATCCGAAACCCCAAGCCACTAGAAGCTAATGTCTTCTCTCTGAGCCACGGAACACGGGCTAATTTATAATTTGAATACAAGTATTAATGAAGAAAAAATTAAAAAAAAAACCGAATTCGGTTTTTCGGGAAAAATTCAGTTTCTCGGTTTTTGAAATTTAACCAAAAAACCGGTTTACCGGTTTCGGTTTCCACCGGTGTCCAAACCCTAGACCTTACCAAATAAAAATCTGGTGTGGCTGGCGACAGCACACAACTTTCTCTTACCTTCGGTAATCGAAAGTTGTGTTCGTGCTGTCACCCCAGATTTTTGTGTCGACATGTATTTAGTTACCGACAGTACGGAACATTTGAATTCAGATGTAAAATTTATAAGTATGGGAAAATATTTTATTTTGTTACCATGGCAACCCATTTCTCCTATCTTTCCTATGAAATACAAGAGTAAAGTGGTCTTCAGAAGATTTCAATCGCAAAATGAGAATATACATTTTAAAGAGAATCTAAAAAATAATTGATTTTTTGAATTTATAGTAGTACTCTTTGGCCGATTTTGATTAAAAGCTTATTTTCCGGTCCCGGGGGTGTTTAACTTAAATATAAAATTTTAACCTCGTAGCTCAATTCCTTCATGCTAAAATTGAACACACACAGACACACAGACAGACAGACAGACAGACAGACAGACCATGTCGCGAAAACCACTTTTTTGGATTCAGGGGACCTCAAAACGTGAAGATCCATCAAAATCTCGACATCGAATTTTTGACATGAATCCAATACTTTCTCTCTATATATATATTACATATATACATAGGTAAGAGAAAGTAAAAATATGCAGATAGTTGAAATAATTAGAAATATTAAGTTTCAACTCAATCGGAAGTGATTTTCTGGTACATTAGAAAAATCGAATTTTTTTTTTAACTTTGGACACCCCTATTAAATTTTTACCATCTCTGAATGCAAAAAAACAGATTATTATTATTATTTTGAAATTCCTATCGGGATCCCCGTTTATTTACCCGAAGTGCACTGGATCATCGGTCCGTTTTATTATTTCAATAGAACTAAATACAACGAGAGAACAATTCAAAGTTTCTATCTCTCTCTCTTTGGTTAAAGATGTTTTATTTAATGTTATTTCAGAAAGCAACTCCTATGTGTGTGTGGAGATCTAAAACTTCCTTCTCAATTCAATGAAAATTGAAAAATATTACCACTACTAGTTGTCTAGTCCGCCTTTGGCGGTCGGTCCATTGACAGAGAGTAAAGCCTGCAATAACATTGCTTGGGATACACATACATGCTAAAGAAAATATAATTACGTCATGTGAATGTGTTTTTAGTACCTTTTAGAACAACTACCTGTCTATTTCCTTTCTCAGGAAGAGGCTAATTTATTATTATTATTATTAGGTTTGTTCGTTTATTGCAATTGGATGCCCATAGGGCATCTTCCTCTTAGTTTGATTCTAGCCCTGGGTAATTTCCCAAGTGTTTGATTCAAAATTGGGCATCCATGGGCAAGTTAGAGATCTAAAAGTTGTAATTCTAAGTACCTAATGTTTATTTCAAGCAAGTGGGCGGAGCCTGGGAAGCACTTGCTAGCTTCTCGGCGTTTGATTTTCTCGTTTTGGATGCCAGTGAACGCCTAAACTATTTCAGATTTTTCAAATTCATTTTCCGGCTCTTCCCCTAGCCAAATTCTCTAGTTACGCCTATGATTAGGGGATTTTAATTATAGACCACATTTTTGTTATTAATTATTTATCCAAATGGCTTCAATAATATCATCGGTGCCTGGAGTCCGAACCCGCCACTCTTACTATGCACTTGATCCGATTTAACCGAGTTAACTGACGGTCATGGCCGTTACGTGCCTTTTTATATACAACGACCTCAGCGCCATCTACTGGCATTCCTACGAAGTTAGATTCAAATTTTCACTTCAAGGAAATGCCTATAGATGGCACTGACGTCGCTGCAAATATAAAAAGGCACGTAACGCTCTCTAAAACTGAATTAGTGGAAACCCACTAATTAATAGTCAATAGCTACTATTTTAAGATGTCCAAAGTATACGACCAGCAATAAGTGATTATTCACTTTTTCAATTAGTAGAAATTATTAATATGAAAAATTCACTAATTGAAAAAGTGAATTTTTAAAAAAATAATGACCAAAAAAAAGAAACGTTTAAGATATATGAAATAAGGTGTGATGACACCGGGACCTAACTTGTGTTTACTGACTCGAGTTCTAGCCGAACCCACTTAAACTTTACTTATTATTACTTGTCTTTTATTTGGTATATAAGTATGTCGCTGATGTTAACAATGCTTTTTACTTGGATGTTACTATATTCCTCCCCAGCAATTTATTTCTAAATAAACTTATTAAAACTAATTATCGTTATATCAAGAAATATTTTTATTAAATTTTAAGTAAAAATATTTCTTAATTGACTATTTAAAAAATAATATTTTATTAATTTAAAAAAATTTGGAATCTATTTGTTTTGACTTAACATATATTTCCTGCAATTTTTAACAAAAAATACAAGTTATCTCAATATTATTATTTATTTGTATTATTATTACTTAAATAAAGCCTTATATTTCCCAAAATGTCATTATTAAGGAACCGATCAAACAGCTGGTCGGCCATGTTGGCTTCTCAGACAGCCGGAATTGAATGAACTACTTTTTGAATTAGTAAAAAATAACTAATCTAAAAGTAACCAATAAATTTACTAAATATATTAGTAGATTCTACTCAAAATGACTAAATTTGATGTAATTTTCTTACCTACTGTTTGAATAAGTAAAAATTCTACTAATTCGTTTTAAGAGAGCGGACATGACAGTTAAATTGAGTCCGAGCAAGTGAACAGTACTTGACAACGGCAATCGAAACAACATTTTACAGTATTTATATTTTTAATAAATACTTAATAAAGAAAAATGTGGTTAACTAAGGTGCTATGGTAAGCTAAATATATGTCTTCACAAAAAATCTGTAAACAAATTTCTAATCGAAAATTTGTATGCTGGGCGATCAGTCACACCAGATTTTTGCTGGCTAATTAGTTCTAATAAAGCTAAATGATCTAATGGATGGCCATTGAGTTTGTGTCTGTGGTGAGCATCTCTCATCTATTTGCCACCTGAAAGCCTAAAGTTGTTGGACAAATACAAAAGGGCAGAGACACAGTAATCGCCCCTCCATTGTCTTAATCCATTTAAAATTATTTCTTTAGCAGGGCCAATTATATAGGCTGCCCCCCCCCCCCTCTCTATAGTTTTCTCTCCCGTTTATTATATTAAAACTAAGAATATATGCCAGTTGCAGCTGTTATTCCTCTCTCGTTTATCATTGTTCGGCGCAATAGCAGCAACGGCGGCTTTTTGGGTCTGTGCGTCGCGGAGAAGGGGAAAGAGATAAGGAAGAATGCGCAAATTTTCTATACCTTAATAAATACAATAAAGAAATCTCGTTTTGAAGGCTTTACATCTTTTAGTCATGAGAAAATTAAATAAAAATAAAGAAATAAATAGTTAAAGAAGAGTTTTTTTTAATTATTTTTAGCAAATTTAAGGTGCGCGTCTCTAAAAGCCGTTAGAAGACGATTCAATAGAGAGTTACTCTAGGCGGCAAGAGATGGCGTTAGTTTTTCCCATAGGAATACAAGGGATTTATTCCATTTCATTTTAAAGTTTCCAGCTAATTAATTAAGGGTAAAAAATTAATTATTTTTTAACACAATGATTACTAATTTAATTATCTATAAGTTATAGAGCGAATTTTTTTAAAAAGATCTTTTATTTAATGCGATTAATCTAAAAAAAAATTATTTTTTCGAAAATAAAAAAAAGGGCTTCCATAAGTTGTAGATATTTTAAATAGCTTTAATTTAAAAAAAATTGAGGTCGATAGCTTCAAAATTGTGGCCGCTGGAAAGTCCCAAAATTAGCACCCCGAGACGCGCACCTTAATTTGTATCGATTTTTTTTTATAATAACATTTCGGGAAGGAATTAAATCGAAATAAGGATTAAAAGAAAAATAAAATAAAAAAAAAAAAGATTTTTAAAAAATGCTTTTATTTAAATTGAACTAAAAAGAGATAAATAAGAAAGAAATAATTTAATTGTTCTTGTTAAAATTTTTTTAATATTTGACTTAAAATAAAAGCGTGGGGCGCTTCGAAGTGATTCCGAGGCTCGCGCCCCACGCTTTTATTTTAAGTCATAAATATTAAAAAATTTTAACAAGAACAATTAAATTATTTCTTTCTTATTTATCTCTTTTTAGTTCAATTTAAATAAAAGCATTTTTTTAAAAATCTTTTTTTTTTTTTATTTTTATTTTAAGCTTTTTAGTCTTTTAGTCTTATCAAAAATCATCAATATGATAAAGTACCACATTAGTTTGGCCTGTATTGATTTGGTTCAATTGAAAAATTATTCATTATCATAAAAAAATGACTCGTAAATATCAAAATTCAAAACTATAGATAATAGGGCCTTATTTGCGTGAGGCTTCAAATAAAGTACCACATTAGTTTGGTCTATTTTGATCAAAACCACCATATAGTGGCGTCATCAAAAATGACTCTTAAGTATTACATTTCACACCTCTAGCCCATCGGGAAGTCTTTTGAAATTACATTAATTCGCGAAGGGTTTCAAATAAAGTACCACATTAGTTTGGTCCATTTTGGTAAAACCAAACTCACAATTTGCGTCATCAAAAATGACTCTTAAATATCAAATTTCACACCTCTAGCTCATCGGGAAGTGTCCTTAACAAAGCCATAAAGTTGGTGACCTTGAAAGAGTAAGTTAAATAAAAGCATTTAATTTAATAATAAAAAAAAGAAAGAAACAAAGGGAAATCGAAATATTCTATTTTAATTATAAAATTTCCAAAAAAAAAAAAAATTGAAATTGATAGAAAAACATTTTAAAAAAATCCTTTCTTCCCCTTCCCCAAGTGTGAGTAGGTGATTGAGGGCAAATGAAGAGATGAAAATGAATGAAAATTCATATAATTTAACCTTTTTTTTAGTAAATCTTTCTTTAATTACCCCCCCCTGATATCTGCCGCCCGGGGCACATGCACCCACTGCCCCCCCCCCCCTCCTAGATCCGGCCCTGTCCTGACTTACCACCCCCCAGTCATCCACCCTCGATGGATTCTTTTTGAAATAAATAGAAAGTCCTTTCAATTCCAAAATTGCATCTTCTACTTTTGTGTTTTTATAATTAAGAGGAGGCTCGCAGGTGTAGAGGGCTAAGGTTTCGACTTTCTACAAAAAAGATCCCTGTTCAAATCCTGGGCGTGCGGGATTTTTTCATTAAATAAAAATATTTATTTAATGTAAACAAATTCTCAAGCAGGAACTGGATTGGAATATTGGATCTCCCCAACCCCAGGCAACTCTACGAGGAGAGGGAGTTGCTGTGACATCACGTTGTAAAGAAGTTCCCTCTCAGTGATGCATTCTTCGAAAAGAGTCGGTGCTGAAGGGAGTCCCTCCTCAACTAGGACATCCTCCATAGCCAGAGGCGTACCGAGGCAGTTGGAGGCCTGGGGCGGCACTAGAAGAGGGTGCCCTATATTGAATTTGCCGCTTTTGAATTTTTTTCGCGGAACCAAAATTTTTTTGGGAAGGGGGTTAAAAAAATATTTTCCCTTTTTCCTAGAGACGCTAAATTTTTTCCGCCCACGGGGCATTTCCTCTTGCGCGAAACCTACATTTTTCCACGCCCTTAGATCCAGCCCTGCCGCAAGGGCCCCGGGGCCTCTCAAAGGGGGTTATATGGGGCCTATGTCGGCTCGGGGCCTGGGGCGGGCCGCCCCCCCCCTCGGTACGCCACTGTCCATAGCATAGAAGAGGTTGGATAAAAGGAACCAGAAATAAGGATTAGTTCACTAGCTAGAGACGAACGCAGGAGGAGGAGTTAGAGATAGGAATAATGTAACTTCACTGGGTACCGGTAGATGGCTACGGCCAGAGAGCTTTGAGGTGTGTATCTTCGTGCACGGAAATCGGAAACTGGAATCCAGTAGGGATTTTGTTATGATCGTCTGAAATTCTTTTCTCAAAGGTGTCTGTCATACACACACATGCAGAGTAGAGAATTGACGCTGCTGATTGTTGTTGTCATATCAATCCAGTGATTGTGTAAAATACTACCCCCCTCCCCCTTCAATTCCCTCAAACATAATTTACATATTCTTAGTTAATTTTCGCCTAAAGTTTAAGCGAATATTCCTCCAATTGAATTGTGTGCTTTTAATTATACAAAACAGAGTGGGTTAATTTTCTTATCTCTCTCTCTCTCTCTCTTTTGTACATTTATTTGTAATTATACAACGAGAGCTAATGCCATCTGCAGGCAACTCACTTTTCTCTTTCACTTACGAAAAGAATCTTGATAATATTTATTTTAAACAAATTTGTCCTCAATATTATAGTTTTTGAACTTTTGCCATTAAAAAAAGTATGCCCAAAAAAATCAAGTAATTCAAAAATTTGCCAAGAGATGTCAGAATGGTAGCTAATAATATTTAATGCATTTGGTTGATTTTCATTGATCTTTTAACAATAAATACTTTATAAATGTTATTATATATTATGTATCTTTTATAAAAGCATAAAAATATATAAATATAGGCCAATACGGTATCGGCTGTTAGACTAGCCTGCCATCTATTGCAAGAATGCTGAACTAATTTGACAGTTGATTTTTAAATAAATCATCTAAGCTTATTTTAAAAATTTCTTAATTAATATGTGATTAATAATAACAATAAATTCATTTTTAAATTTAAAAAAATTAAAGATTATTGGGACAGATTGTTTTTTTTGTATTTGCTTGATAACAAAAAAATTAATTACGATAATTTTTTAATAAGTCATTAAAAAAATTATAGCTCGATGTCCCAATAATCTCTTATGAATTTAATTCATTTAAAAAAAACCGCATTGAAAAATTCCTTATAATAGTCTAGTTTCTTTTAAAGTACGTTTAGACGTCGCTCCTGAACCCCCTTAACTTTTTAAAATAATAAATTACTTTTAATTATAAATTTTGTTTAAAAAAAAAATTTAACAGTACTAAGTACCATTTAAGTAGCTTCAGTTTGGAAATATCATAAATCAGTAGCCGAGAGAGTAAAGGAGTCAGTATGATCATAGGCGCCGGAACTGGGGGGGGGAAGGATGCATTGCCCCCCCCCCCTGGCTTCCTACAGGGGGGCAGAGAGGGGGCAAAGTTTCTTCTTTTATTTCATTTATTTTTAAAAATCATATATTTTTACTTTTGAAAAATAAAATCTTCTAAATTAAAAAAAAATTAAAAGAGTAAGAAATTCATTTTTTTCCAAATTTTTCCAAAAATTTTTGATAAAATCACTACCAAATTTTTTAAAATTTTAATTTTATTAAAATTGTGATTTTATTTAAAATTTTTAAAGTTTTATAGTAGATTTGTTTTTGTTTTATACTATTTGAACATATTAATTATTTTAATTCTTAAAATAAAATTTTTTTTGCCCCCCCCCCCTGATTCAAATTCGTTCCGGCACCCCTGAGTATGACAACAAGTGAAATGCAATAAGCTTGAGTTCAAATCTCTATGTGAGCGAGTTTTTTTTTTTCCACCAGCTTAGTTCCCTGACCAGCGTATAGATGGCCCTAAACCTTTTTTAACCTGGAGCTGATAGATAAGTCATTCAACCAATCCATTCATTTGTACAGGAAATTGATATCATTATACACAACCAAGTGAAGGGACCCCCTCGGGAGATGCCATCAAACACTTTAATGATATTAATTTTACTTCTTACCCTAAATATTCTCTCTGAGCATCTGCTCCTTTTCTCTTCTAAATTTTTGAGAGAGAGAGAGAGCAGATTTGGCCTAAAAAAATAAACAAACAGTTGCTACTTTTGTATTTATTAAAATTTTCTATTAATTTCACACTACTTGTAATATTTTAACCTACTTTTTTTTTTTTTTTTTTTGCTTTTTAATTATTTCATTAAGAAAAGAGAAAGAAGATATTCTTTGAAATTATTTATTTCTATGAATATATCAATTTAGCCTACTTTATTTTGATCTCTTTTACGGGATGGATGGCCTTCTTAAACAAATTAAACAACTGGTGTGAATTAACGCACAGCACACAACGGTAATCGAAAGGTGCACTGTTAAAAATTTTCAAGAAAACTTCATATACAAGTATAGGAATTCTGTTTCATAAACTGTTTATGAATATATATGAGAAAGTTCAATTTGTTGCCAACCAAACAAATTTCTTGTTTATTTTAAAATTAATTATTTTGGTAAAAATTGTTAATTTTAATTTTAATTTTATAGCTATTTAGTTGAATTACTTTATAAAAATTATTTAATTAGTATGACTTCATAAATATTTAAATAGTTTAGAGCGCGAATTTCAAACCAGAATTTAATAAATTTATATTTGTGAAATAAATTTTAAAAGAATAATTTCAAGTTTCCTTAAAATAATATTAATAAAAATTCCTTGAGGTAGTCGAGTTATTTGAGAACGTTTAGACCAGTGATTCTCAACTTGTCGCGGTACACTTTTAACGATTTCAAAATTTGGCGGCACACAAAGAAAAAGATAAGTTTAAAAGTTGGTAATTTGTTCATAAACTTTTATTTTAATTTTATTTCATATCCTGGGTATATTAATATTAAATCACCGAAGTATATGAAAAATGATTGAAAATTCATATTTTTTTTTTACAGTGTGTCTACTGTGCTGTGATTTTTTGTGTCGAGATATATTTAGTTTCCCATAGCACCTTAGTTTCAAACTTGCATTTTAAGTTGACTGCTTGAAATAAACTATGGTTATTTTAAAAAATTTTAATCTCATATTTGGACACAAAATAGAGAATCTTAAATCTATATATTCTACATATTATATAATTTGTCTGTCCGTCTGTCTGTCACGCTCTATTTAGACAACATCCCGTTGGGATTTTGAAATGAAATTTTATATGCATAAAGAGGACCTTCTTGGATTTACAGGAAAATTATTTTCATCCCGAAATTCCTATAACTTTTTGAGTTATTAATTCTTAAAGTTATTGACAGGAACAGGTAGATGAAGGCAGCCAGCAAAGAACAAAAACTTTATTTAAATATCGTCTGATGAAGGAGCAACAAGGAACTTGGTGGAGACTGTATGAATGGTGAAAAAATGGGTGAAGGACTGTTGGGGGTGCTGAGGATGGTGGAAAAGCAATGGGCGGAGAACGAGACGAGAGCCCAAACCCAATAAGAGTACGGCTTGGTGCTCATCCAGTACATATAAGTGTTATATTGTATTAGAAGTTATTATTATTATTATTGTATTGTTGTTACGTTCAAACCAATTACGATATAGCATACAATGAGTCTCAGCATATATGAACCCTGTTATGCAATAGTGTGTCAAAGACCAAAAAATTCAAAATTGAGTTGAGCACGGAATATTGTTTCAAATGCTTTAATTAATAGTATTTTTTATGAAATATGTCCTAAAAAAATTTATATTTAATGTAAAAGCATAAAATTATTTTTACAATATTTCAATGCAGGATTTTACATTTTGCAATAATGATGTTAACAACCAATAAAGAATGAGAAAAAAGTGTGAATGTTTAAAAAAAAAAAAAAAAAAAAAAAAAAAACAACCAATAAAAACTTATTTAAACTTAAATAAACCAAAATCCATTTTTTTAATGAGAAATGAATCGTAGATGTCAAAATTTAATTTTTTTGATATTATTCCTGATAATGAAGATGGGGATCAGTGCGATTAAATCGATATTAAGTCGATTTCATTATTATAACTTTGATTTACTGTTGCCATGTTCACTTCCATTCAGGAATTAATTGATGAGAAAATTTTGTTATCACTTTGTATTTAATTTTAAAATATTAATACTATTTAAAATTGATTAATGTAATTTTGATACAAAAAGTTTCTATGCTACTAGTATTAAATATAACCATAAAAGAACTTTAATAATAACTCCGTTTTAATTTTTGAATTATAACCTAAAATTATTTTATTTATTATCAAGAGACTGAAGCATTTTTGCAAATTGCGAATTGGACTTAGGGAATTTTGCAAAAATAATTTTTTATATTTTATTGTTTTTCTCTAAATTAGTCCTATTTTTAGAGATAATTTATGAATATCTGCCATAATTACAGTATTTACTTGCACAATTGACAAAAAAAAAAAAATGATATATAATCTAATCAAAACAATTTAAATCAGAAAAACTTTAATGTTGATTTTCTCAAAACTCGATGTTTGGTCTTTGACACACCATTGCATAACAGGGTTCATATATAACATTACGTTTATTTATAATCAGAAGTTAAATACAACAATGCAACAATGATCTCCAAGGCCTCCTTGTGTTGTAAGTCGCTTTGCATCAGGTGTTGTATGTTGCCTTCTCAGGGGATTTTGTAGGGGTTTTTCAATAAAAGTGTTGTAATTTTTAAATTTATGTTTATTATATTAATATACAAGGTCTGGTACTTCGGAGGTTGAGAGAGAGAATGATCTCGCCCGGGAGTGGGGGGTGGCCTTTTATGCCTTCTTCCAGACAGTAATCCCCCCATTCCCAGGGGATCAGACACACGTGTAACGATTCCAATTGCAGAATTTGCGCTTTTCGGTGGGAATCTTTACATGTGTGTCTTGTTCTAGAAATATATCAAATTTTGCCATCGAATGAGTTTAAAAATAGAGCTTTAGATTCCAAATATCAAATTTTGTATCTCTCTCTCTCTCTCTCTCTCTCTCTGTTCTTTTAGCTTCACAACACTTGTATGTACATACACTACAATTGTGTTATGCGGAATAATTACGAATTTTCGTATGTTTTTTTTTTTTGTGTTTGTTTGTCATCACACATTAGGCTATGTATATTCTTTGTATTATGTGCTGAATAAATAAATAAATAAATATTTAAATATCGTCGACGTTTCGGGAACGCATCGCTCCCATCTTAATTCCCATTCTTAAAGTTATGATTTCCATATGCGTAGCCAGGGGGGGGGGGGTTTGGGAGTTCAAACCCCCCCCCCCCCCATGGGACCCAAGTCATGACTAGATATTTAATACAAATTATATTTCACATAGGGTAAGAGAAAGTAAAAGATAATAATTTACTCTAGCTAAAAAAAAAAAACCAAAATGATTTATAAATACCCTAAAATAATCTTAAATTTTTTGAAAAAAATTTCTTGATCCCCCTTCCATCAAAAATTTCTGGCTACGCCAATGATGATTTCTCCCATAGGAAATGTATAGAAAAATATTTTTGAATTCTTTTCATTTGTGTATTCCATGAATGTAAACAAATCCTCAAGCAGGCACTGGATTGGAATAGTAATGATAATTTTTTTTTTCATAATTAAGAAAAGGCGATCCCCGGGCTTGGCGTAGTTGGTAGTGCGCCTGCCTTGTATACCAAGGGTCGGGGGTTCGGATATAAAAAAAAAGTGAATGTTAAAAAAAAGGCGACGGTCCGCCGCAGGCGGGCCCGAGCCAGTTGGAGGGGGGTCCTCCCCGGCTAGGCGCGAAGCCCGCCGAAGACAGCCTTTAGTAAATACAAATTTCATAAGAATTGGAATTTTTTTTTTTCTAAGTGTTAAAAGTTAAGGGGACCCCTTTTTGAATCGATATTAACATGCAAATCCCCAAATGGGGATTGGTAAAATGAATTTGAAAAATCTGAAATACTATCATTAAAGTATACTCAATTGATTGATTGATTTGACGATTAATTTTTAATAATTAAAAAAAAAAAAAAATTTAGTGTAGTCGTGCCTATATAAGAGAGAGAGATTTTGATGGTGTCGATGATTTCAAAGAGAATGGGCACGAACAGGGCAAAGGGAAAGAGTCGGAAGGAAGGAAGAAAGGACCCGGGGGCCGGGGGGGGGGGGGGGTTCGATGCCCTGAATGAGAAGGAGTAACAGGCAGGGGACCCAGATCTGTGTGTGACGTTTGAAAAATCACTCGACAGCCACTCCCAGAAATCTACAACCTGGTCTACAAAACACACACACACACACAGACCGGTGTGTGTGTGTGTGTGTCAAAAAAAGAAGAGGGCATTTTCCAAACTAATACCTACTTACTAACAAGTGTTTCTTTGAGGGTTAGCTTCAGGTATCTATATACATGTATATATGGACCCTGTTATGCAAATGTGTGTCAAAGGCCAGACATCGAGTTTTGAGAAAATCAACATTAAAGTTTTTCTGATTTAAATTGTTTTGATTAGATTATATATCATTTTTTTTTGTCAATTGTGCAAGTAAATACTGTAATTCTGGCAGATATTCATAAATTATCTCTAAAAATACGACTAATTTAGGAGAAAAACAATAAAATATAAAAAATTATTATTGCAAAATTCTACAAGTCCAATTTGCAAAAATGCTTCAAAGTCCCTTGACACATGATTGCAAATTAATCTATGCACTATTTATATTAATAAAATAATTTTAGGTTTATAATTCAAAAATTAAAACGGAAATATTATTAAAGTTCTTTTATGGTTATATTTAATACTAACTTGTAAGTAGCATAGAAACTTTTTATCAAAATTACATTAATCAATTTTAAATAGAATTAATGTTTTAAAATTAAATACAAAGTGATAACAAAATTTTCTCATCAATTAATTCCTGAATGGAAGTGAACATGGCAACAGTAAATCAAAGTTATAACAATGAAATCGACTTAATATTATTTATTTTGTTGTCTTTTCGAAATCGCACTGATGCTCATCTTCATTATCAGGAAAAATATCAAAAAATTAAATTTTGACATCTACTTCATTTCTAATTAAAAAAAAAAGGATTTTGGTTTATTTAAGGTAAACAATATATACGGTAATATAGGTTAAATAAGTTTTTATTAGCCCAAGGGGCTTGGAGTAGTGTGGTAGCGTGCCTACCTTCTATACCGAACGTCTCGGGTTCGATCCCAGGCAGTCCGATAATTTTATTTAAGGCATTTGGATACCAAATGACTTAAATAAAAATGCCTGGACCCTCCAATTGATATATTAAAACATACTGATTATCGTCTAAAGTCTTATATGGCCTGAGTTGCCGAAAAGACTGTGTGAATGTGTGTGTGAATGAGAAAAAAGTGTGAATGTTTTAAAAAAAAAAAAAAAAAAAAAAAAAAAAAGTTTTTATTGGTTGTTAACATTATAAAAATGAGAAAGTAAAAACAACGTGTTAGGTACATAAATCATTTTTGCAAAATGAAAATTCTGCATTGAAATATTGTAAAAATATTTTTAAGCTTTTACATTATTATATATTATATTAAATATTTAAAATATAATAGATATTAATTATAAATAGATTTAAAAGCAAGGGCGGATCCAGATGTGTTTCTCGAAGGGGGGGGGGGGGGGGGGGGGGGGTAATCTGGTGTGATCCGTCGCACAACACACAATTATTTCTTAATTTTGGTAATTTAAAGGCGCATTCTGTACTTGTTTGCCAGAATATAAATACAATTTTTAAGTATTAATTTTTAAAATTTTACATTAAAAATAATTTTTTTTCTTCGAAAAAAGGTATTTTTCAAACCCCTTTACCCCCCCCTTGTGTCCGCCTTGTTTAAAAGTTGATTGAATTGAAGTGGCAGAAAAACGTCAAACAAATAGTAAGTAAATTTATTTATTTTAAATTAAAAAAAATACTGTAGTTTAACTTGCAACTTGTTTGTGTTTTTTGTGCCACTTCATTCAATAGTTTGTCTAGAAAAATATATTATGACAATTTTTCTCTTTTTTTTATTCCCCAATCAGGGCCTAGAAATACTTCACTTATTAAAATGTCTATATCCATCTCCGATCAGAGCGTCGATAAGAGCAAAGAAAATGAATCGGGATCAAAGAAGGATTCTCCAGCGCAGCTCTATTCAAAAAGCATGCTTCTATTTTCTTTGCTATGCTCTTATCGACGCTCTTAT
>JAKCPI010004040.1:0-17231 GCA_023213315.1 Euborellia annulipes
AAATAAAAATTCTTTACAAGATTAAAATTGAAAAGGTAAAAATTAATTTAATTTATTGATTCACTAACATGTTGAAGCAAATGACGATCGTGCCGATGAAATCGTGGGAACTCTATTTTGCTTTTGATAATATGCACCCTTTATTTTGAAAGTGGTGTACCATAAAAAAAAAAATGAGATATTACATAATATATGCTTAATTTAATGTGTATATTTTTTTATGTATAACAAGCTAGTGGTAAATTTCTTAAAAAATTTTTTCCATGTTTTGTACAATTTAAAATTAGTCGGTAAGAAATAAATTGCGTAATCATAGATTAGGAGCGTACAAGTATTACGTAACGCAATTTTTGAAGATTTTTTGACCCCCCTCCCCCATGTAACGCACCGTAACATTTTTCTGGACCCCCTCCCCTAGACGTTACGTAATGCTCAAGTGGCCATTTTTATCTAAAAGTACCGGAAAGTACCGTAAAAAGTTGCTAAAATACCAGTTACGTAACGCATTGTTCAACCCCCCCTCCTTGCTAACGCATGGTAACACTTTACGAGACCCCCCAAGATTGCGTTACGTAATACTTGTACGCTCCATTATGAAAGTAGTGTAAGTACAATTTTGAGATAGATGGCATATGAGATGGTTACATGTCAGTAGCCCTTTTTTTTTTTTTTTTTTTTTTTTTTTTTTTTTTTTTTTTTTTTTTTTAATATTCACACTTTTTTCCCATGTACACTCTCACACAGTCTTTTCGGCAGCTTATAGGCCATTTAAGACTTCGACGATAGCCATTATTATTTATAATATCTTTTTGGGGGTCCGGGCATTTCTATTTATGCCATTTGGTATCCAATGACTTAAATAAAATCATTGGACTGCTTGGTGGGTCCGAACCTGTGATGTTCGGTATAGAAGGGTGGGCTCGCTATCATAATCGTGTACTAATATAAATCTGGGCCTGGACTAGGAGAT
Organism: Euborellia annulipes; assembly: GCA_023213315.1. Taxonomy (NCBI): domain Eukaryota; kingdom Metazoa; phylum Arthropoda; class Insecta; order Dermaptera; family Anisolabididae; genus Euborellia; species Euborellia annulipes. The sequence goes on from JAKCPI010004040.1 coordinate 971, forward strand.
TTTTTAGGGGGGACAAAATTTAATTTGCCGCCCCCCACCTTAAAATTTTCTATACAAAATTCATATCATTTTTACCCCTTTTTTTTAGTAAATCTTTCTTTAATTGCCGCCCCCTGATATCTGCCGCACGGGGCACATGCCCCCACTGCTAGATCCGGCCCTGATATGAATAATATCTAAATAGATAAGCTACAATATATAATTTTATCAGAATGGAATAAATTGCGTTGGCCATAGCAAATTTTTTAAATAAGGTATACCTTAGTAATTTTAATCCTGTTTTGGTCTAGTTTTTAAATTTACATCCTCCACAATCTAATAAAAAAGAAAAAAAACAAGCATAGTGACGTAAAAAAGAGTGAAAGAGAGACATTCGGTCTACTCTTTGTCCAAAGCAGAGGGAGAGGGGGAGATAGAAATCGTTAAATAGGCTAGTAAAAGAGGAATTGGTCGAAGTGGCAAGTTTGTCTCTGAGTTGCATCTTAAGCAAGCTAGACTGAATGAAGGGATGCTGGGGTCCAGCCAAGTGGATGGATACCTCGTAAACCTTTAACTGTCGGCAAACTTGCCAGGCAGTCAGCCATCTCGCAAAAGTTCACCAGCCTCTTTCTTGCATGCATCTCAAATTAACCTTTCAGAACATATTACATGAATTATTTACTACGATGGATAACACGTCCATATATGCATTGGCTATAGATAAAGAAGTAGTAGGGTTAGCCATAAACAAAAGAGCTAACAAAATATATCGACGATTTTATAAGCTAATAAAAAAAAAATTCATTTTACTAAAAAATAAACCATACGATGTTATTGAGATATTGAAATTTATAATAGTTGATTCAAGGACTTATCCTGCATAACGACCACGAGTTACCCGAGCTAGGCTGTTATTTATATTTACATAATTGATTTATAATTTTAATCAAAATCGTTAAAGTGAATTAAGAGAAAATAAAAAAAAGTAAAAGAAAAAATATTGAAAAATACATCGGTGAAGTACAAGTACTCTTTGGCCGATTTGAATGAAATTCCTACCCATGCTTGCAACTTGGGCTCTTAGCTTAAGTTTAAATTTTGAGTACCGAGAGTTCTTTTGTTTTTGAGTTATTTTGTTAAGCCACATTTTTTGATATTTCACTTGAATTTCATTCAATTTATTGGGAAAAGAACTAAATTTCAAGCAGGGAACCCCCCCTAATGGCAATTTTAAGAAAAGCAATATCTAAGAGGCATTTAAAATCAATAAAATCTCTTTCGGAGAAATTTAGATAAATGTTTTGATATTTTAAATGGAAGAGATTCGAAAATTTAGAATTTTTTAACAATAAATTTAATGAATTTCAAGTAAGATATCAAAAAATGTGGGCTAATGGAATAAATTAAAAACGAAGACTCTCAATACTCAAATTTTTAACTCAAGCTAAATACAAGGGCGGATACAAGGGGGGGGGGGGGTAATTACCCCCCCGAGATTCGAAAAAATACCTTTTTTTCGCAAAAAAATGTATTTTTAATGTAAAATTTTTAAAATTAATACCTAAAAATTTGATGTGTATTTATATTCTGGGAAACAAGTACAGAATGCGCCTTTAAATTACCGAAATAAAAAAAAAATAGTGTGGTGTGCGACGAGTCACACCAGATTACCCCGAGAAACACCTCTGGATCCGCCCTTGGCTAAATATCCATGTCGCAAGTATCTATGAATTTCAATCACATTGGCCAAAAAGAAATAGTACTTTACTGATGTACTTTTTCAATATTTTTCGATTTGCTCAAAATTCGCTCTAACAATTTTAATTAAAATTCTTATATCAATTATTTTTTAGATGCTCTTTAAAATGTATTGATATATTCTCATTTGCCTTCAAACTGTTTGAAGCACACTTTACTCTTGTAATTTATAGGAAAAAATCTGGTGTTGCTTAACGCGTAACACACAAATTTCGATTACCGAAAGTATTAAATATAGGCCTATACAATAAATTAGGTAAGAGAAAGTAAAAACCTGTGTTATTTCTAAAAGGATGTTAGAAGCTTCCAGTAACTTCTAGTATCAGTATGTGATGGAATACTGCTTACTATAGGACTACAAGTGTACAGTTGGCTAAAGAATGATTCCTTATGAAAGTTTTTTTATTTATATAAATTTTGTTGAAAAATTATTTCAAATGCATTCATTACCTTTGAAAATACAAAATTTATTTTATTGCGACAATTTCAGTTCATAATTCAAGAATTCAATTATCAAAAAGAAATGTTTATTTTTTTTTTTTTAAATAATTTAATGAAGTTGTTTTTTGTTTGAAATTTGCATTTTACATTTGGTCATGAAAGAACTAATTGGTTGAATGACAAGAGGCGTTATTTCTGGTCAGTGATTTGGTGTTGGTTAAAAGCCCAATATATAGGCCCAATAGTCGAAAATTGAAACGCCATCCCAAACCATTCAACCACCCAGTTTGTGAAATATAATCTCGCTATTTAACAAGACATACAGCTTTTAGGAGTGAATAAAATTAATTTGACAACAAACATACGATCAAATGTCATGACCCGCCAACTGCAGGAAAGAGCAAAAGATTAATAAGGGCAGATATTATATATTATAAAGTGGGTCCATTTGGTATAAAGAGAACCGGGGAGGGACAGACACAGCCAGGGGGGGGGGGGCTCGGGGGCCCCATTTTCAAAATTATAAATTTTTTTTGCATATTATAGGTATATGTGCAAAAATTTATTACCCCAACTCTGTTCACTCTTTAAATGCATGTCATTTAACAAAATCATAATCACTTCCTTTCCATTTTCCCAAATTTTTTATTCCCTCCTCAGAAAAAAAATTCTGAAAGAACAATCAAAGCTATGAGGTAAAATTTTCTTTTTATTTATATAAAAGCTAAGGAAAATTATTTTATAGGAATGAAATATAGATTGTATAAAAGTTTTTTCTATATTGTTGGTAGTAAGCTTATATATAGGTTAACTCAGGGAGTCTTAATAACCTATCAAAATTTTTCCGAGCCACCCCTAGTCAAATCTCAGGGCAAACCTTAAGTTACTAATAGTTTTTTTTTTATTTCAAATTCAGATACGCATTGATATATACCTCTTAGTTTTGCAATTTTATTTAATAAATAATTAAAACTTCTGGCTTTAATTTTTCGATTAATAGCCAAAAATTGAAGGCGAATACTAGTTTTATATTTTATAAAGTCCTGCCTGCAGGATCCAGGGAACAATTTTAGGGAGGAGAAATATAAATCCTGGGATCCGAGTAGTAGGAACCATCCATCAGTCCTTCAGTTACTATCCTACACGATTAATAATACCGACATCACTGGGAATACTGAAACTATCAATATTACAGATCGTATAGAGAAAGAGAAATCAATACTGACTTGAGTGAAACATTGAGTTTAAGGAAGTTTAAGAAATACCAACATTAACAGAGCCCCCCCCCCAAGAATCTAAAAAGATTTATATTTTTATTCCTCGAGGGTGGAAGTGACTATGATTGGTATATTTAAACAATGGCAGGAGGTGGCAGTCAATTTAAAAAAAAAATAGCAAAATTACAATTTTAAATTTTATTAACAAGTCTAAACCAGCCCTCGGGGCTTGGTGTAGAGGTTAGCGTGCTAACCTCGTATACCAAACGTCGCGGGTTCGGACCCCAGGTAGTCGGATGATTTTATTTAAGACAATTGGATACCAAATGGCTTAAATAAGAATGCCTGGACCCCATATATGTATATTAAAATCAATAACGGATATCGCAAATGTCTTATATGGCCTGAGTTGCCGAAAAGACAGTGTGAATGTGTGTGTGAGTGTGAGTGTGAATGAGAAAAAAGTGTGAATGTTTTTAAAAAAGAAAAAAAGAAAAGAAAAAGAAGTCTAAACCAACATATGAATAAATATACTATACGGGTATATATTATATATTTACATATGACATCTGTATTTAATAAAAATAACAATCATTGTAATATTTTTAATGGTTAATAATGATAATTTTGAATAAAAATCTATTGTAGCCTGAATGCTTGATGATAATCGAATAAATTTAAACCGAAACGTCGCGAATCTTTGGGAGTTTCATTGATTTATGAACTAATGAAGACACTCTTTTCTGGCTGCCACCTCCTGCCATTGTTTATATATTTTTTTAAAATTTATTATTATACTTTTTAAATTATTGAGTTACAGCAATTTTTTTTTTTAGTAAAATTTGGTCTTATTGATAAATAATTATTTCTTATTCAACAATTTTGTGTTGACATTAACATCCTCCCCAAGCAAAAAATGAAATGATGCCCCAGAGCATTAACTTTCTATATGTGACTCTTAATTGTAATCCACTGACAAGTGAGATACATGTCATAATTGAGAAATTATTTAAAACTATAGTCAGGATTATTTCCTTTTTATTTATTCAATAGATGGCCAATATAATTTTTGTACAAACTTTGAATATATATAGACAAATAAACAATTGAATTTCTCGAAACATGTTATTTATTCACAAAGCTTCAAAGCTGCAACTTACTTATTTTGTATTCGTTAGTTGGAAATAGATTTGTGGTGGGGGGGGGGAAGAGTTTGGGTTTGGTTTGGCTCTGAATTGATTGGCGATTTGGTCGAAACGATTGGATCAAACAACTGCGTCCGACAGCTCTGACCAACGTAGCTTTACGGGTAGCTAGTAGCTAGCCTCCATATAAACAAACACTTTTACACACCATTCAGAATCGGAAACTTTGGTCCACACAAGTAAATTGCACCATTTCAACAACTTTTACCAATAATCATTATCTATAACAGTTATATTAAATTCCGACTGTCGATTGAAATTTCCTCTCCACAGGTCAATATATAGCACAGATTTTACTTTTTTTTTAACTTTGACAGTTAAAAAAAGTTTTAAATAATCTTTTTGAAGGTAAGAGCAATTTAATAAAAGACCTAGGAATAAAAAACCTTTTTAACCGATATATTAGAATTCAAGATATACAATTTATAAACATGGGAGAATATTTATATTCTGTTACCATGGCAACCATTTCTCTTATCTTTCTTATGAAGTACAAGAGGAAAGTGTGCTTCAAAAGATTTCAAGGGCAAAATGAGAATATACATTTTAAAGAGCATTTAAAAGATAATTGATTTTTGAATTTTAATTAAAATCATTTAAACGAATTTTGAGAAAATCGAAAAAAAAACTGTAAAAGTATATTAGTAAACTAGTGATGAGAAGTGGCTGTAGACTTTGAATTGAGAATAGGAGACTTTGCAGCCAAGGAATTAAATAAAAAACTTTTATTTAATTACAAGTACAAGAGTAAAGTGTGCTTCAAACAATTTTGAGAACAAAATGAGAATATATTTAAAGAACATCTAAAAAATCATTGATTTTTGAATTTTAATCAAAATCGTTAGAGCGAATTTTTGAGAAAATCGAAGAAAAAAAACTGAAAAAGTACAACAGTAAAGTACTAGTAGTCTTTTGTTCAAAAGCATTGTGTAACGTTCCATGGGTGTACTAAATTTAAATATAAAAATTTCAACCTCCTAGCTCTTTTCGTTCTTGAGATATTTTGTTCAGAATTGCTGCGAAATTTTTTTTTTAACACAGAGAACCTCAAAACATGTATATCCTTCAAAATTTTGACATCGAATTCTTGACATGAATCCGATACTTTCTCTCTATATATTAACTTATATAGATAAGAGAAAGTAAAATTAATAACCCCTTCTCTCTATATTGATTTTAAATTTAATAAATTTCAAAATAAAGATGCTATTGAAAATGTAATTTCATATAAGCTACGTAATAAAAAATTGTCTCGTAAAAAAAAACTTAGGATTAAATGGGAGTATAATGCACTTTTAATATATTAAAAATACATTGAGAAAAGTAATTTAATTTTTTTTTATACGATTAACTCGCTGATTTTTTTTCCTATTTAGCTGCTAACAGATGTTGTCAAGTGATTTTAATATATTTGACGACAACGATAAAAAAATCTTTTAATTTTCTAAATATAGTTCAATATCTTTAACCATTTATCGCGTTATTATTTTAATCATAAATGACAAGAAATAGAAATAAATTATTTATCGATTTGCATTAAATTTAAATGCTAATTTTATTTTTTTACGAGTTTTCTTTTATTACGCAATATACGAATAGGCTAATTAAAAAAAAATTTATAACTTAGGATAAGTATGTTTGTTTTTATTATTATTTTTTTTTTTCTTTAGTGATTCGATATTTTCTTAGGAAACGAGGGTGGAGGTGATTCGAAATTTGTGAAAGGAAATATAGAAGGGCGTGTAAAGTTACAAGGGAGAAAAAAAGCAAAAAGAGAGCTTTCAATGTGAGTATTTTAAGAAGCGAGAAAAGTAACAATTTGAAATGCAAATTTTTATTTTATGTGTAACATTGACGGAGATGGCTTTTGCGAGGCATATAAACTCCCGAGGGACGGTCTTTCTTAGCTCTTTTTTTCCCTTTCTCTTTCTTTCTTTCTTTTTTTTTGACAACTTGTGTGGGTCAAAAGTCATTCCAGAGACCAATTATTTTTACAAAGAACAAGACCACCTTGCTCTTTTCCATGTTTATTGTTTCTAACACTTTCTTTTTCTACTCAACTCCTATAAAATGTAGTATTGTAAACAATTTTTCAAAATTTTTACAAATGAGCACTGATTAGGCTATTTTTAGATGAAATGTTTTTAACATGTCTCTCAGTATAATGGCTTTAGCGTCGGAAAATCATTAAAATATATGATCAATCGCAATCAAATAATTCATATACTGAGGCTACCGGTGTGTTTAAAAATTTTCATGATAAAAAATTTCAAAACAATTGAACAAGTAGTTTTTGAGTTTTCGTTGACGAAAAAAATTAACACAGACATACCCAGACAGCCTGGAATATTGCAGTAATATTGCAGCAATTTTGCCAACCTTGCACAATATTGACAATATTGGAGCAACATTGCTGTAATTTCGCTGCGCAATATTGAAGTGAAGACATTGCAGAAGTATTGCAGCAATATTGCTGTGGCAACATTGAAGTGTGAATATTGCGACAATATTGCAGTGGCAACATTGAATAGTGAATATTGCAGCAATATTGCATCAATATTGCTGTTGCAATATTGAAGTGTGAATATTGTTGCAATATTGCATCAATATTGCTGTTGCAATATTGAATACTGAATATTTCAGCAATATTGCAGTGGCAATATTGAAGTGTAAATATTGCTGCAATATTCCTGAAATATTACAGTGGCAACATTGAAGGGTGAATATTGAAGCAATATTGCAGCACAATGTTGCAATGGCAACATTGAAGTATGAATATTTCAACAATATTGCAGTGGCAATATTGAAGTGTAAATATTGCAGAAATATTCCTGAAATATTACAGTGGCAACATTGAAGAGTGAATATTGAAGCAATATTGCAGCACAATGTTGCAATGACAACATTGAAGTATGAATATTGCAGCAATATTGCAGAGTCAATATTGAAGTGTGAATATTGCAGCAATATTGAAGTGGCAACATTGAATAGTGAATATAGGGTTAAAATTATCATATCAACTTTATAATATTCATATTAATTAAATTAATTAATGCCCCCGGGTGTGGCGTAGTAGGTAGCGTGCCTACCTCATATGCCAAACGTCGCGGGTTAGGACCCAGGCAGTCCGATGATTTTATTTAAGCCATTTGGATACCAGATGGCTTAAATAGAAATGCCTGAACCCTCAATATATATACATTAATTACAACGCTTATCGTCTAAAGTCTTAAATGGCCTGAGTTGCCGAAAAGACTGTGTGAATGTGTGTGTGAGTGTGAGTGCGAATGAGAAAAAAGTGTGAATGTTTTTTTTTTAAATAAAAAAAAAAAAAATTAATTAATGCCCGCGATGACCCGTGGCTCAGAGAGAAGACACTAGCTTCTTGAGCCTCGGGGTCCAGGATTCGCTTTCCGTCCCCAGCAAGGGCGGTCCCAGAGGGGGGTCAAGGGGGTCGTGACCCCCCCCCCCCAAAATCTTTTTTTTTTTTTTTAACACACACTTTTTTCCCACTCACTCTCCCATTCACACAATCTTTTCGGCAACTTAGGCCATTTAAGACTTAAACGATACTTATATTTGATTAATATATATTTATTGGGGTCCAGGCCCATTTATTTATACTATAAAAAAAAAAAAAAAAACAGTGACCCCCCCCCAAATGTAAGGCTAGGACCGCGCTTGGTCCCCAGCGAGAAAAATCTATTTCATTTGAATTGACTGCAAATAATTTGAAATAAATAGGGATGGGGTCTAAATCGCCTTAGATACCGAAAAAGAAAAAAAAATTAAAAAAAAAAAAAAAATTAATTTTAAATATTAAAAATTATTATTTTTTTACAATTTATAAGTGACTTTTTGTTTAAAAAAAAATTTAATAGTACTACATACGAATTAAGTAGCTTAAAAAGTGTTGAAATTTCATATAGCAAAACGTTCGAGGCAGTAAAGGAGTCGAATATTGGAATCAAGACATTGGAAATGCAAAAAACTCGTGTTCAAATCCCTCTATGAACAAGTTTTTTTTACCCTGCAATATTGCCACAATATTCCATGCAATATTGCCAAAATATTCCATGCAATATTGCCACAATATTCCATGCAATATTTCCACAATATTCCATGCAATATTTCCACAATATTCCATGCAATATTGCCACAATATTCCATGCAATATTGCCGGAATATTCCAGTAATATTGCTCCAATACTTGCAATATTTTTGTAATATTGCAACAATATTCCATTCAGTATTGCCACAATATTCCTGCAAGTTACAAAGAGGCGGACATAGGAATATTGCAACAATATTGCTGTATTGTTCCTGCAATATTCCCTGCAAGGTTAAATATTGCAATGTAAGATTCCTGCAATATTAATGCAAGATTCCAGGCTGTCTGGGTACACACAACACACCATAGGCGTAGCCAGAAATTTTTGATGGGGGGGGTTTGGGATTATTTCTCCCCCCCCCACCCCGACTGATGGGGCAGTATAAGGCCTCTAATGAAATATATGACTAGCCACTTACCCCACCTTCGCTTCGCCCCCCCCCCTGGACCCCCCCTCGGGGTGGCTCGGGCCCGCCCTTTCTTAATTAAGTGCCGCAATTTTTCAATCAACTCGTATCAGGCAATAAATAATGCAAATCTCTTAATTTTATGTATATGGGCCTAAAATACCGGGGTGTCTCTCTATGAGTTTCTCTTGACCAGACTCCTATCTCAGACCTGTTTAAGAAAAAAAATAAAAAATTTATTTATATAATAATTTTTATTATTTTTCATTTGCGAGATTTAATCAATTTTAAGCGGCTTTAATTTTTTATAAAGCATAAAATCAATTCTTTTCAATGGGAAAATTCTGAATTTTCTCGAATTTTTTGCGTTTTATTTAATTTTTTTTTTTTTTTTTTAAGCTAGAGAAAATTATTATATTTTACTTTCTCTTACACTATATATGAAATATATAGAGAGAAAAAGTATTTTGCATTATAGAGCTTAAATATCTAGTCATGGCTTGGGTCCAATGGGGGGGGTTTGAACCCCCAAAACCCCCCCGTGGCTACGCCTATGCAACACACACAGACATCATTCCAAAAAGTACTTAAATGGATTCAAGAGACCTCAAAATGCATTTTGAATGCATCAGAAAAATTTCGATTTTTTTTTACGATTACATTAACTTTACCTGCCCAACCTACGGTTGATGGGCAAAGTTAAAAATAAAAAAGGAGGATGATTCCATTCCACTGAGATGAAATAGGCTATCTACAAATAATCGAATAATGTAGAAAATTATTTATTTTTGGTCTACGGACCTTAGAATAAAATGAATTTTCTTACGGTCATCTACAAACAATAAAATCAGATATGTTATATTTATCCGTTATCAGTTTTTTAGCTAATCTCGTCTCTTTGGTTTGCTTAATAAGTAGATAAAGAAATACGACTAATTTAATTGCAATATCAGCAATATTATCAGGTGCTATAAATGAGAGCTCCTCTCTTAGATTAGCAGCATTACACTCTTTTATTTTAGCAGAAAAACAACCAAGAATAAATAAAATTAATTCAGGGTAAATATCTCGAAACTAATGTTTCGTGGCTTATGACTATCTTTCACTAAGCCCTTCAAATGTTAATGAATTTTACATTTTTAATTTTAATATAATTTGACGAAAACTAAATATATGTCGATACAAAATCTGGTGAAACAACTATTCCAAAAAAAAAAAAATACCTTTAGTGGATATAAATCTAATATGGAATATATTGATATAATTTTACATGCCACCCAAGGAGTTATGACTTATTTAAGTGGCCCGGAGGATCATTTGGGTTGTCCACTCCTCTATTAAATATTTCTATTCATAAAATAAAATTTATTTGTATATTTAATAAAAAATTTTTTTTTATTTAGGTTAATTTTGGATTGCGACTAATTCTGATTTATATTTATTGACGCCTATTCTGTATTTTGAGGTAAGCCTCAAATTAATATTTAAAATAAGGAGAAAACAATTAAGCCAATCGAAAAAGAGTAAATTTATTTAATTTCAGATCTTCTGTTGAGATTCTGCAAAATTTCTTCGTCAGAAGAGGACATCTATTCTGAGGAAGATTTGTCTAATTGGCAAGGAATAATTATCATTCAAAAATGGATGTAAAAAATAATGCAAATTACAATTCCACAAAAGGAGCAAAGAATGTTTTGCATGGATTCACCCATAGGCGCCGGAACTGGGGGGGCAAGGGTACATTGCCCCCCCCCCTGGCATCCTACAGGGGGGGGCAGAGGGGGCAAAATTTCTTGTTTATTTCATTTATTTTTAAAAATGATATATTTTTACTTTTGAAAAATAAAATCTTCTAAATTAAAAAAAATTAAAAGAGTAAGAAATTCATTTTTTTCCAAATTTTTTCCAAAAATTTTTGATAAAATCACTAGCAAATTTTTTAAAATTTTAATTTTATTAAAATTGTGATTTTATTTAAAATTTTTAAAGTTTTATAGTAGATTTGTTTTTTGTTTTATACTATTTAAACATATTAAATTATTTTAATTTTCTAAAAAAATTTTTTTGCCCCCCCCCTGATTCAAATTCGTTCCGGCGCCCCTGGATTCACCTATCAGTTAAATCTTTTAATTCTTTTTTATTATAAGAGGAATAAAACAAAAAATTAAATTTAGATTAGCAACAGAAATTGACGAGGCAGATAAATTTGATGATGTCGTCTTTGAAGTTGAAAATAAAGAGGAAGAAAACGTGCAAAAAACTTTGTTGTGCATACAAGCAAAACATAGAATTAGTGAGAATGAAAGTAAAAAAAAAATATTTGGAAATTCTCTATTAGGCATAGGAAACGATGATTTTAATTTGAAGAAATATCTAAAATCTTATTTACTAATTCAAAATTGCAAGGAATTTTCTCAAAGTTTAAAGAAATTTTTCATTATTTCTACAAATATCGATTTTGATATACGATCGTTAAGACAATTGAAAATATCACTAGAAGAGACGAAAATTGATATTCTTGATAAGATTTTAACGACAAAAGGAAAAACTTTTAAACTCAAAATGGATGAAGGGAATAAAATATTTGCAAAATTAAAGGAAGATTCCATTTCTGAACAAGATTTAAATGATTTTTTTGATCGGTTAGTTTTTGCAGTTGGCCAACCAAAAGAAGTTGAACTTTTTGAACAAATTAAAACAGAAATTGGTTTAGAGTTGAAACTTCAAGATCCAGATTTAGCAGCAAGTGATTTACACAGAATGGTTTTAGAATGGTTCAAAGCACAAAATGCAAAATGGCTAACTGATGAAAACAATCCTTTAGATCTTGTTGAAAGGAAAATCAATTTTCTTTCTATTTCAAAATCTAGTCAGGATTATTGTTCCCAACTTGCGAATTATCAAATGACATTTAAACAAAAAATGCTCATTGTTAAAGAGTTTATAGATAATAATAAAAAGAATATTTTAATTTTACCAACTTCATCTTTTTTTTATTGAGAGTTTAAAAGTTTTTGACGCTATCAATGAATTAGAATACAAATATTTGTTTATCAATTCAAATTCTTTATCAGATCTTATCTTCTTTGCTAATAAAAATTCCATTTTAATTATACTCTTGAGAAAATATTAGTAAAAATCTTTCTTTTATTGAAAATTTATTTGAAGAAGAAGAAAGAAAAATTATTTTGATTATTTCTAAAGAAATGTTTTTAGAAATCATGGATTATCTTAATGAACGTTGTATGAGGGATAAAAATAAAAATAAAAAATTAACATTTGAAGATTTATCGGAAGTTTCCCAAAAGAGGTTATTAGAGAAAGAAATTCAATTTCTGGGTTCTCCGATTCCAATGGAATTTTTATTTAATAATGAAGAAATTAAAACTAAAATTGATTTAGAAACGTTTTCAAAATTAATCGAGAATCCTGAAGAAATCAAATTAGGAAATAGAATAGAAGAGGGTAAAAAGAATTTTATTCAAAGAAAATTCAATTCTGAATTTCTAGACTTCAAACTGGAAATGATTTTAGACGACAATATTCCTGATATTTTTGTTATCTATTCTAAAACTGATATTAAATCTTTGAATTCATTTCAATATGACAGAAATAGAATTTATGTTTTTGAATATTATGACCATGCTTTAGAAAAATTTTCAAATTTAAAAGAAGAAAATAAAAATAAAAATATCCATTTATTCTATCTATACTTAGAGGAGATTCTGTTAATCCGAACTTTTGGTACAATATCCAATTTATATCTTCATCAAAAATGGAATTTTCAAGGCACTCAAAACCATTTTGAAAATAGTAAATATTATCTTTATAGAGAAATAAAATGGAGAAAACTTCATCAATCTCTCCTCTCCCTTTGAGGAAATTCATGATTATCCTGAAGATATGTTTATTTTTTATTTAGAAGATTATGTCCTATTGAGAGACGAACTAAAAGAAATTAGACAAATGCATTTAGAAGAAGGCGGGGTATATTATTTTGAGAACAAAATTGAAGCTAAAGAGAAATTTTTCTCCTTACAAAACGAGGAAAAAAATAAAAATCGAAACATTCATTTAGTGAAAGTTGATTATGACCCAATTTTGAAAAAAACCTTTTGGTTCAAAATCACATTTAAAGACCATATGCCTACCCATTTGATGAAGTTGAAATAAGAGAGAAATATATTCTAGAAATTCCATACCCAAGACTCGTTTTAATATCAAATGAACCAGGGATGGGAAAATCTCAAGAGATGAAGCATTTGGCATTAAAATTGCATCGAAAAAATAAGGAATTATGGGTGATACAAATCGATTTAAATGCACATACAAAACAACTACAGAAAATGTTACAAAAACCACGTCAAGATCCTCTCGAAGATTTAATCGATCTCTGTATGTTTAAAACCGAATTAGAAAAGATTTTGTTTCGACATTGAATTCAAAAAAGAAGTGATTGCATTGTGATCTTTTTCGATGCATTTGATGAAATTAGCCCGAAATTTGAAAATGTTGTTAATTCCTCTCATTCAAATGATTTTAGATGAATATAAAATTAGAAAATTATTTCTTACAACTCGACTTTATTTAGAAAATAAATTGGAAGAAATTTTTCACGTAAAATCTTTTCGTTTAGAAAACTTTAATCAACTTGATATAGAGAGAAATCAACTATTTGGTAAAAAAATTTTTTGAAATTGAAAATTTGGATGAGTTCCAAATGGAATGGGACTTTTCATTTGAGAACCAAATATTAAAAAATCTGGTGTGACTGGCGCACAGCACACAACTTTCTCTTACCCTTCGGTAAGAGAAAGTTGCGCACTGTGCTGGTCACACCAGATTTTTTGTGTCGAGATATATTTAGTTTCCCATAGCACCTTAGTTTCAAACTTGCATTTTAAATGTTGACTGCTTGAAATAAACTATGGTTATTTTTCAAAATTTTAATCTCATATTTGGACATTTTATACACAATATAGATTCGTAAATAAATACAAAATTTCATAAGAATTGGAAAAAAAAATTTTAAATGCGTAAAAAGTTCCAAAGGGGACCCCTTTTGAATCGAAATTAACATACAAATCCCTATAGGAAATTAACATTGGCCAAATGCGAAGATAAGGTAGAAAAAAATTTAAAACGCGTAGAAAGAGAGAAGATAGTTTTGTGAGAGAGAGAGATATGTTTTCTCCGAAAAAAAATGGGCGTTTAAATAATAATTGATTTTTAATCTAATAAAAAGAAAAAGATTTAAATTCGGTTACCATGGCAACCATTTATTTCTCCTATCTTTCCTATGAAGCACAAGAGTAAAGTGTGCTTCAAACAATTTTGAGGGCAAAACGAGAATATACATTTGAAAGAGCATCTAAAAAATAATTGATTTTTGAATTTTAATCAAAATCGTTAGAGCGAATTTTGAGAAAATCGAAAAAAAACTGAAAAAGTACATCAGTAAAGTACTAGTACTTTTTGGCCGATTTTGATTAAAAGCTTATTTTGTCGGTCCCGGGGGGTGTTTAACTTAAATATAAAATTTCAGCCTCATAGCTCAATTCCTTCATGCTTAAAATTGAACACACACACACACACACACGACAGACAGACAGACAGACAGACAGACAGACCATGTCGCGAAACCACTTTTTTGGATTCAGGGGACCTCAAAACGTGAAGATCCATCAAAATCTCGACATCGAATTTTTGACATGAAACCAATACTTTCTCTCTATATATATATTACATATATACATAGGTAAGAGAAAGTAAAACTCCATTAATGGTTTATTTAATTGCAAATTTTTGCAAAAAACTGCAATTTGGGTCTAAAAGATGCATTGAATTTTGACGAAAATATCAATCGGTACGATTTATATGAATCTTTTTTGAAGACCAATACCTGCTCTATGTTGAAGAGAAAGCAAACATTGATACATCAAATCTTTTATTAGCGATGAGTGGATTGAAAACCAGGAAAGAAAATTTTTTTTTGAATTTCTTGAAAAATATGCATTAATTGAATTATTTAGTGCTAGTTTGAATAACGATTCATCAAGCGAAGATTCATCGACTGAAACAGAAAACGATTCAATTGAAGAATATTCAGATATAGATGATCTAAGTAAAATATTCAAAATTGACGAGATATTAAAATCAAAGCAGCTTGATCCACCAGGGAATATTTTAGGATTTGGAATCCTGTCCGTGGAGATGAGGGGGATTATGTTTATTATTTTATTCATAGAACTTATGCTGAATTCTTAGTTGCTCGATATTTTAATTAGAATTTCAGAGAATTTCACATCAGAAGAAATTTTGAAATGTCTTTTACTCAAGTTCTTTGTGAATTGGAAATATTTCCAAATTCGAAATTTTATAAAGTGCTATTTAATGAAACGGATTTGTTAGAAAATCCGTCAAATCATGAATTATTTTATCGAAAATGCGCGACTATTATGAACAAGAAATATACAAAGCATAACATATTTGACTTAGTCAGTATCTATGATCGTGACTTATTTTTTTTTAAATTTCTTTATAACTGTTGTTCAACGGTGAATGATTATACTTTAATCAATGAATTATTAAAGTATGACCCGGATACATTATTATTGGAGCATATAGCTAACAAAAGGAATGCTAGAACCAATTTTGAAATGTGCTCTAGAAAATCGAAATAAATATGAAGGCGTAGTAGATTTACTAACCAAAAAGCTCAAAGAGCTAGAGAAGGAATAAAAGGTTATCCAAGCGATAATTGGACAAGAATATAGGAAAGCAATTTAACATCTAAGCACTAACAACGATCCAAGGGCAGACAGCATTACTGCTCAGGTTTTAGTGATTTTGATGATGCCATCTATGCCTATAAGACTAAGACATTTAAAAAATTACGGTGTGAGAGTTAGTTAGCTACTTTATATTCTTTGCACTAATTTTACAGAACCCGACGCGAGTATAAATCTTTCTCCCTACCTTTGTTAGTTGGAAGAAAATGTATAAGCGTCACATGCTAAGGATAATGAATCGCTACATAGTAGAGGAGCTGCAAGGTGAGGCCACTTGTACCTAGACCCAAATTCAATTCACTGTACGAAATGGTTGGAGACAGATCTGTTCTTGTTGCCTGTAGATGTTTGT
>JAKCPI010004041.1:0-11201 GCA_023213315.1 Euborellia annulipes
AAGGCCCCCATACACCATCCGGTTTTCCTCAAGGCCCGGCCGGAATAGGGCTGGCCTCGAGGAAATCCTCAACGTGGTAGTGAAGCGGCCTCGAGGCCAAAGTGGAGGCCCTGAGGCCAAAAATCCTGATTGAAATTCAACAATATTTTCCTCGAGGCCGGAATTCTGTCAGGGTTTGTCGCCGCGTGTATGGCCACTTCAGGCGACCTCAGGCGGGAATTTTAAAATATGTATTGGAAATATTGCAAATGGCCCGTGATCCGTGAATCAGAGAAAGAGATTATTCCCGTCCCAAGCGATAAATATTTATTTCATTTGAATTGACTACAAATCATTTAAAATGAATAGGCTCAATTATTTGGCTGCATCCTCTTTCCTATTAAACATATCATCTACAGCCACGTTCTATTATCCCACCAAAATATAAGAATTTTTATGAGGATAATAATTATTATTATTAATTATTTATTATAATTTTATCTGAATATGAAAACATATTAAAAAAAATTCTACAATGATTACAACTATCAAAAGAGAACTAAAGTGTGTTGGCCTCGAGATAATCCTCAAGCACGTTTCCTCGAGGAAAACCCTAGCGTGTATGTCCGAATTTTTCCTTGGGGAAATCCTCGAGGAAATCCTTGAGACTTTTTTTCCTTGATGGACGGCCTGCACCGTGTATGGCCCCCCTTAATAATTTTCCAAATATTCACAAATTGTGATTGGACTTGTTGCTTGTGCGATCGTGTTTATCATTGGGGGTCATTGATTTTGAGCATCTTCAAATCAATCTTGTTTTAAAATAATTTACTAAATGTCAGTTTTCACTGTAGCAAGAATTTAGTCAAATGGGTGTGCAACACTAGCGGTGTGAATTTCTTTGAATAATTTATCTATACTGGGCAGTAGATCCCAACAATTTTTTAAATTAATCTATAATTTTTCATAAATCAAAATATTATTTGTAATAATATTTCAACTTATATATAAATCTTTGTGGTAAAGAAGGAAGTAAATAAATAAATAAATCTTTGTGGTATTGGAGTAAAGGATAAATAAATATATAATTCTTTGTGGTATTGAGTGAAGAAGTAAAGAAGTAATGCTTCGTGGTATTTAAGTAATATTTTAAGTAATTGTTGTTGAAGTTGAAGAAGTTTATTGTTGTTAAGTTGAAGAAGAAAAGAATTCACACGCAGTGTTTGTGCCTTCATTGGCGAATTCAAGTTGCTTAACCGTGTTAAAGCTACGTTATGTTAGTCTGTATAGACAATTGTATAAGATAGATAAATCAAGGGCTTTCACTGGTGGCCGTGGTCGGTCGGGTGATGAGTCTAGTCTTAGATTGTGGATGGGAAGAGTAATTCTTTCTTAATGTAAATTCAATATACTATAGATATATGATTTCAATTAACTACTTATGAGAAACATTGAGTTAAGACTAAAGTACCAATGTTCATTAATAATAATAATTATAATTTTTTTATTGTATTTAAATATTTTTAAAACAAGTGTTTATCTGATATATAATGATAAAGTGATAATAAGTGCTTATTAAATTTTTCCTGTGTCAAAATTTAATAAAAATAACTTGGGGGATGTAAGGGAAAAATGAATTTACTTTTTAAATAAATTAAAATCAGTGATTTTAAAAAAATCAATAAATAAAACTTTTCTAATATTGTGAAATTGTGCATGATGTAATGCAACCCCCACCCTCGTGATCTCATCGATGACCTCAACCTCCCCATTCCTCCAAGATAAAGAAAACACTTCGTTCGGACCAAATATGGGCACAAGTCTGAGTGACAATCCCTCACCCCCTTGGTGACTAATCGGTGAGCACATCCATTCTCCGCTTCTGCCCCTAAGAAGGGAGAATGGGCCTATATAAGGCGCTGGGTCTGAGGGCCCGTTCTCATTGAGCATTATCATTCGAACACACACACAACCTATCTCACTTTTACCTAAATTCAGTCATCGTAGATGCTGGAACCTGGCCCATCTAGTTAGGGGGATCTCTAGGTGAATATGCCTGCCCCTACTAGATAAACTCCTTCATATCTAAAAACCATCCAGCAAAATTCCCGTCTGACGTTAACTCCGCACTACATAGGTGCAAAAGACCCTAACCTCAAGAAGTATCATATTCTGCCCGGACGAGGTGCCAACGGGCCCAACACTCTTCGTGGATGCTGGACCCCCGCCCCTGATAAACCCCCGCAAGCACATCGTCATCAGCCCATGGACCTAATCATTCTATTCAGATAAGCACACTTTGTAACTGAAATTGTAATATTATCAAAATGTTGATTCAAAAGTAAAATTTAAAAATCTCTTGTAAATATTTGTAAAAAAAAATTCTTTCAGCAAAAGCGAAGCACCCCCATTATTTAAATTAAATAAAGTATTTTTGTTAAAATTTATTAACTTATTATTTACCTTATTCCCAGCCTTTTCAAACAAACCAAAGCACATTACACTATATATAAATTGTTCTACTGATTCCCTATTTTTTAATATTGATCTAGCGTTTATCTGAATTATTTTTAAGGCCATCGTTTACTTTTACTATTAGGTTACCTAGTATGGTCAGGATTCTTTCGGCAATTTTTGTGTTTGTGTTCTGGTCTATTTCCTTGGTTAGGCTTTCCAAATTGCTTAACAACGATTCCATCACTTCTGGCTCTTGCTCTTTCTCTGCTTCCTGATTGTTGCTTTTGGCAACATTATCGTGGGTGTAACTCGCCTGTCCTTTTTTGAAGAATAACTCATTTTCTATTTCACTACGATTGAAACTGGGGGAATAGACTCTTGGTCTCTTCCTACTATTGTTGTTAATGGCGGATGCATATGAATATTGGTACTCAGTAAATCGTCTAGTAGTCGGAGGTCTTTCTGAGGAGGGAAGGGGTAATGGGTTTGCACTGCTATTGGTATAGTCTGGAATTGGCTTCAGGTTACCACTATTCTTTCTAATTTCTGTTCTTTTGATTTTCAAAGCCTCGGCTAGTAATATGTTTTCATTATTTGCTAATTGTCTAGCTTCCAGTTGAATTTTCTTTTCAATGCAACCTCTGTCGTTAGACAGATGGTTGCCCTTACAGAATAAGCATACTGGGGAATCTTTATGAGCACAAACTGTCAACTCATGGTCCTCGTGGCATGCAGGGCATCTTTTAGTCTTCGCTTTACAGTTTTTTATTGTGTGTCCGTACCTCAGACAGCTTCTGCATTGCGTTATTGGCTGCTGGTATTGACCTATTGTTAGAGCGTTTGAATAGAGGTATACTTTGTCTGGAAGTCTGTTTGATCTAAATGTTATTAAAACACTTCTGGATGGGACATAGCTTACCTTTGAGGTCTCATCTTCTATCGTCTGCACCCGGCGGTTGAGTCTCCGTACTGACAGTATCTCATAATGAGATTGTAAATTTTGTTTTATCTCCTCCTCTGTTATCTCTATTGGAATACCCCCTTATAACTCCTTGTTTTGAAACTGCATTAAATGGGATATAACTGTTTAAATGTACTTTATTAATGTCATTATCTAGAAATGAATTGGCCTCTCTCGAATTTGGAAATGTGGCTAAGATGTTGTTTCTGGATATTCTTTTTAAACTGCTAGGGCTAGGAATATTATGCTTAAATAACATCCTCCCAATTGCAATAGGGTGGAGATTATTTATGTTCCCTCTTTTCCTGTAATTATAATTTTATATGGTGGAAGGTCTGTGATTTTATATCTAGTATTATTTTTAAAGGATTGATCTTTTAATGGACCAGGATTATTATAGGAATTTTCATTTTTATTAATATTTACACTACTCCATTCTGTGGAATAGGAAGGAGAGCAAGGGGAAGACGGAACATCTCCACTCTCACCCGAATGGCTCGGGGACATGTCCATGTCCCCGGCCTGCGACATATTTTGTAGAGGATATATAGGAAAAAGGATGGATCTTACCGGTTATTTTTAAATCCAAAGACCTTAATGGTATTTTTAGTCTTTATTTTATAAAAATTTGCAACGGATTACAGACTGATATGCTGAAAATAAAAAAAACTTCACTTGCTAAAAAAAATGGCTTCACTCGTTTTCGCATTCAAAAATGGAGTCTATGAACGACGTTGAAGTCAGAAGCGAAGTTAGCATCGTTCTTGTCTGTTGCTACTTTCGCGTCTGAATGGCGCCAGGTTTTTAAAAATATGATTTTCAGGGAAAAAGTGTGTTCATTTAAGAGGTCTTGTTTCTTAAGTTTATTTTTAATTATTTCATATTTTTCCAGTAACAGAAGTTTGTTGAAATTTGTGTCATGTTGTAGAAGGTTTATGTTATCTGTATTAGTTGTGTGTTTCTCTGTTTTCAAGTGTGTTCCAAATGCGGATGGGGGGTTGTTTTTTAAATGTTCTTTGAAACGTGTGTGTGTTTTATATTATATTAAATATCTGACGTCTTAATTAATTTTTTAAATTTAATTAACCTACCTATTTCATCATGTACACGTCAGAAATAGAAGAATATATTCAACATAGACAATTAAACTTTATGAAAAGCATTCTGGACAAATAGATGTTTTTTCCGGACGATGCATTTTTTTACTCCTTAAATTTTCTGGTGGTGAAATTTTTTCAAAAAAATGTTAGATAGAACGACTCCTAACTTTTATTTTGTGATTAATGAAATAATATTAATTAATTTCTTATTTTTTTGAGAAATACTTTATCAATAATTCTATGCAATATGTCATTATATTTATTATGAAATTTAAGTATAAAATTCCAATGATTTTATTATTTATTCATTACAATTAATTATTACAATTATTTTTAATGAAGAATTTAAAAGAAAATAAATTTAAAATCAATATTTGCTTCATCTGCATTCATTTATAATAATTATAATGTAAGACGTCTATAGACGTCATTTGCACTTATATCAACGAGAACTGGACGTCAAAAGCGTCAAAACCATACCTATAGCTAAGAACCACCCTAATGTACACCCCTTATCACCCACCCTCTGGTTTCATTTAATGAAAATGAAATATGCAAATAATAAATACCTTTATGAGGGGTGCGTGTCCTTTTATTCCCACTACTCGACATAGAAGAGATGATTTTTGCTCAGAGATGCCTCCTTCCTCGAGATCAACTTCAATTCAACTAAAAGACTTGCTTTGCTTTGCTGGATTACTTTTATTAAAAAATAATTCCCAATTGCGTATAATGATGACGCACATGGATGTTTGTTTCTAAGGTCTCTCTTCTGAAACAAAGAAATATTTAGATATTATTTTTATCCTATTCAATAAAGATTAATTTATTAAATCCTTGTTTTATTTATCCTTTAATCCTTTCACAAATATTCTTTTTTTTAATTCTAATCCTAATTTTGGAATATTATATATTTGCAGAATAATTATTTGTCTCATCTTATCAAAGTGTTGGTGGTAAAATCAAAAATCAAAAATTCACTTTTTATGTAATAGAAATCATATAATTTAATTTTAATAAGAGACAAAAATCTGGTGTTGCTGGTCGCACAGGACACAACTTTCTCTTACCCTCGGTGAACTGTGCTTCTTACCAGGGGCGCCGGAACGAATTTGAATCAGGGGGGGGGGGGCAAACAAATTATTTTTTAGAAAATCAAAATAATTTAATATTACATAAATTCCCATAGAGCTGAAAATTGGTATGCATGTTCAGAATACTATTATAAATGAATTGTGAAAAGTCCCCATCGGTCCCCCTTGTGCAAAAAAATTTTATTGAGGGGGAAAGTTCGCAAAAATAGGTTTTTCGCGTTTTTTCAGCTAAACGGGGAGTTTTTACAGCAAAAATAGTTCAGACAAAAATTGTATATCATCCGATTTTATACAAAAAATATCTCTACACTGTTTTTCATAAGTATTACCATTTCCGTGATATAGCGGTTCAAAGAATTGAAAAAATTATTTTATTCGTAATATGTCCCTTATTTTTCGATTTTTATTTTTATTTTTTCTTTAGTTATATCCTTCAATTTTTTTACTTATATTATAAAAAGACTCGTAAATTAAATTTGACCCCATTCGGAGTTCATTTTAGCCCCCCTCGACCCCCCCTGTGAAAAAATTTCGAAATTTTTTTTTCACCGACAGGTTATAATTTTGTTGATTCTATTAAAAAAACACTCGCAAAATAAATTTTACATCATTGAAAGTACATTAACTACCCCCTACCCCCCTTGGGGGGAACATGTCCAGTTAGGTAAGAGTATTGGCGCGCGCCCGCTGAGACTTCCTATCTTTAATATGCAATTATTTAATTTTGTTCAAATAATTTGATTAGAAAATAATAAAACAAAAAATTAAATACCAATTGACTTTTCTTCTTCTTTAAATAACTTACCATCTTTGTTTTTGTTTGGACGTCAACTTCACCATCCAAAGGAGAGATATAATGATCACTTCGCTAGCTGAATTATATTAGGGAAAAATGTTTCTTAATATAATAATATTTAATTTTTTGTTTTCTTTATTATTTTCTAATCAAATTATTTAACAAAATTAAATAATTGCATATTAAAGATAGGAAGTCTCAGCGGGCGCGCGCCAATACTCTCTCTCACCTAACTGGGCATGTTCCAAGGGGGTAGGGGTAGTTAATGAACTTTGAATGATGTAAAATTTATTTTGCGAGTGTTTTTTAATAGAATCAACCTGTCGGTGAAAAAAAAAATTTCGGAAATTTTTTCACAGGGGGGTCGAGGGGGGCTAAATGAACTCCGAATGGGGTCAAATTTAATTTACGAGTGTTTTATAATATAAGTAAAAAAATTGAAGGATATAACTAAAGAAAAAAATAAAAATAAAAATCGAAAAATAAGGGACATATTACGAATCAAGAGTCGCGGGAGCGACTCGTCGCCGAGCATGTGAAAAGCAAAAGAAAGCAAAGAAACTCTTAATACTACCATTTAGTTGATATTCCAATAGATGCCAATGGCCCATTGCATTTAGATGGACGAGTCGTCCCTAGACTATATTATCAAGAATGATTTTAAATCCTTAATAAAAGATAGGGACGTGAAAAAATTTTTTTGAGAAACTTTTCTCTTTCTGGGCGAATATCTCAAAAAAGTTTTTAAGATATCGGAGCCAAATTTTTTTTATATTAAACTAGAATAAATAAGGATTATTTTGAGCACGAATTCAAAAAAAAATTCCAGTGCCAAACAGAATGGCAGAGGCTCAAAGTTGAGAGTTTGCCGATTTCGGAAGGTCAAAAGTTAGTCTCTTATTTTTTCCTTTTTTTTTTTTCTTTTTTTCTTTTTTTTTTTTTTTTTTTTCATTCTTTTCTTCAATTTTCAAATTTTTAGACAAAGCTACAGGTTTCCCTGCTGGACCGATTTGGATGAAATTTAAAATTCAAATAGATACTATCAAAAACCCGATACCTTTGATATAAAATTTCATTTTGGATCAAAAGTGACTTTTTGAGAGGTATTCAAAATTTCAAATTTGTCCTATCTTTAACGTGGCGAAAAGACAATTCTAACTATTTTGCTCCCCTGATGACGTCATTTAGAAACATCTATTGATATTAGTAATTTTCATCCCTAATGGAATAAAAAATTTTAGGATGGATCCCTTCAGATAGAAATACAATAGATTAACGTGATAAGAAGAAGTGCTACCAACATAACAAAAATAAAAAACCTAAAATTTTATAAAATTTAGGGAAATCCTATGGTTATCGTTTTGAATGGATACCAAACGATGTATTTACATCCTACCAACATAACAAAAATAAAAATCCTAAAATTTTATAAAATTTAGTGAAATCCTATGTTTATCGTTTTGAATGGATACCAAACGATGTATTTACATCCTACCAACATAACAAAAATAAAAATCCTAAAATTTTATAAAATTTAGGGAAATCCTATGTTTATCGTTTCGAATGGATACCAAACGATGTATTTCATCCTGCCAACATAACAAAAATAAAAATCCTAAAATTTTATAAAATTTAGGGAAATCCTATGTTTATCGTTTCGAATGGATACCAAACGATGTATTTACATCTTACCAACATAACAAAAATAAAAATCCTAAAATTTTATAAAAATTTGGTGAAATCCCTATGTTTATCGTTTCGAATGGATACCAAACGTGTATTTACATCCTGCCAACATAACAAAAATAAAAATCCTAAAATTTTATAAAATTTAGGGAAATCCTATGTTTATCGTTTTGAATGGATACCAAACGATGTATTTACATCCTACCAACATAACAAAAATAAAAATCCTAAAATTTTATAAAATTTGGTGAAATCCTATGTTTATCGTTTTGAATGGATACCAAACGATGTATTTACATCCTACCAACATAACAAAAATAAAAATCCTAAAATTTTATAAAATTTGGTGAAATCCTATGTTTATCGTTTCGAATGGATACCAAACGATGTATTTACATCTTACCAACATAACAAAAATAAAAATCCTAAAATTTTATAAAATTTGGTGAAATCCTATGTTTATCGTTACGAACGGATACCAAACGATGTATTTACATCCTGCCAACATAACAAAAATAAAAATCCTAAAATTTTATAAAGTTTGGTGAAATCCTATGTTTATCGTTTCGAATGGATACCAAACGATGTATTTACATCCTGCCAACATAACAAAAATAAAAATCCTAAAATTTTATAAAATTTAGGGAAATCCTATGTTTATCGTTTCGAATGGATACCAAACGATGTATTTACATCTTACCAACATAACAAAAATAAAAATCCTAAAATTTTATAAAATTTGGTGAAATCCTATGTTTATCGTTACGAACGGATACCAAACGATGTATTTATTTTTTACTGTTTGGAATGCATATTAAAAGATTTATTCATGGGATAACTTAATATTTAATAAACAAAAATTATTAAATAAAATTTAAATGTAATATTTCACAAAAAAAGTGAAATCTCAGCCAAAAACATCGGAGATGCAAAAAAGGGGCGCCTCGCATTATTTTTGCCCAGCGTCGAGATGAAATCAAAAAAATGCGCCTCGCTTTTCTGATTTATATAAAAGCGAGGATATATGAAACAAATAAAATTCTGTAGGGTTTTTATTTAAGTGAAAATATTTCCTCGCTTTTATATAAATCAGAAAAGCGAGGCGCATTTTTGATTTCACCTCGACGCTGGGCAAAATAATGCGAGGCGCTCTCTTTCATCTCCGATGTTTTTGGCTGATAAACTAATTTTTTCAATTCTTTTGGAACCGCTATATCACGGAAATGGTAGTACTTACATGAAAAACAGTGTAGAGAGATATTACTTTCTCTTACCTCTATATATGTAATATATATATAGAGAGAAAGTATTGGTTTCATGTCAAAATTTCGATGTCGAGATTTTGATGGATCTCCACGTTTTGAGGTCCCCTGAATCCAAAAAAGTGGTTTTCGCGACATGGTCTGTTTGTGTGTCTGTGTGTTCCATTTTATGGATGAATGAATTGAGCTAGGACGCTGAAATTTTATATTTAAGCTAGGCACCCCCATGGGACACGACAAAAGGAGCTTTTGATCAAAATCGGCTAAAGAGTACTAGTAGCTTTACATGAAAAAGTACTTTTCCGTTTGTTTGTTTTTTCGATTTTCTCAAAATTCGCTCCCAAAGATTTTGATTAAAATTCAAAAATCAATTATTTTTTAGATGCTCTTTGAAATTTTTATTCTCATTTTGCCCTTGAAATCTTCTGAAGAACACTTTACTCTTGTACTTCATAGGAAGGATAGGAGAAATGGTTGCCATGGATACTTATAAATTTTACATCTTGAAAATCGAATGTCCGTACTGTCTGAAACAAAATATATGTCGTCCCAAAAAATCTTGTGTGATAAAAGCAAAGAGCATAAATTTCAATTGCCGTAGATGAGAGAAAGTTATGTGCTGTGCGACTAGTCACACCAGGTTTTTTATGACGTTTCAATTTATTTATTTATTTTTTTTTCTCATTCAACAGTCTTCTCGGCAACTCAGGCCTTATAAGACTTTTGACGATAACCGTTGTATTGAAAATATCTATTGTGGGTTGAGGTATTTCTATTTAAGCCATCTGGTATCCAAATGGCTTAAATAAAATCATCGAACTGCCTGGGGTTCGAACCCGCGTCGTTTGGTATAGGATGTAGGCACGCTACCTACTACGCCAAACTCGAGGGCGTTTCAATTTATTGAAATGAATGAGAACCAGTTATTGTATTATAGAAGAATTTGTTCAATCTTTTGAGGTCAACCCGCGTGGGGGTGGCTGCCATTGTTAGAAAATAATTCACGCCGACACTATCTCCCTCTACCCCAGTCTGTTAACTTACTTGGTTTTTTAAATTAAAATATATATTTAAATAACGAAATGTTTCAAATCACGGTCTACTAGAAGCTTCCAAATAATACCAACAAAAAAAAAAAAAAAAAATACATTTCGTTTTCCAGCTCTTGAAATTGTATTATTAACACGGATTTAAATTTTCATTTGAATCAACGTGACAATTGATTGTATGGATAAAAGAGGAGAGGAAAAGGAGAAAGAGCTGTCATTGTTAATATTTTATTTATTGGTCATAGACAGGGATGGGCAAGTTACTCGATTTTGAGTAACGAGATACAAAATACCAATTACTTCAGATTTTTGTAACGAAATACAAGATAGCAATTATTCACGGGTTTGTGTAACGAGATACAAGATACCAATTACGTATTTCAAATACATTGAAAATACCAATTACAAACAAATTTTTCCTTGATTTTAAAATTCTTTTTGGTGGGGTAATTCTGGAACTCTAAATAAATTTAGTTTAGGAAAAGTGGCAGCTAAACTTATATTGGAAACAGTGTTGGGCAAATTAAGCATATTTTGATTTGTCTACTTCATGACGTAGACAAATCCCTCAGGACAAAGTAGACAATGTAGACAAATGGCTCAGCGCTTGTTTTCATTGGCTCTCATCTCAGATCAGTGATCTGTCATTTCTAGAAACAGCCCAGAAATTCATACACATATTCATTTATAAAAAGTGCTTGGACTCAGGGTAATTACTTGTATGATGAAACTGGCCCTAGAAAATCAATAGGGTCTACATGCCATTCAACACTTCAATAAGATCATTAAGATAGATTAAGACTTCTAAAGACAAAAT
>JAKCPI010004042.1:0-14811 GCA_023213315.1 Euborellia annulipes
GGGATCCTTGATCCTTGTCTAACATCAACAAGGCTTTGACCAATCAAAATCCGAGAAAATTGTTACGTCACTCAACAAGCGGTATTTCAGTCTGGTCGACATCTCCTTATTAGTTGTTTTAAGATTGTGGTAAGGGTTATTGTGTTAGTGTTTGTGATTGTGTGTATATCAAGACAACCCCTTTTTCATTTCATCTCTAATCATTAAATAGTGAGTAAAATTAATATTATTTATTTATCTGGATCATTTATTATAAAAATACAAGTGTAAATAGAATTTGTATCAAAGGTTAATTAGTTCATCCGAATCACCGCCAGGATGGCGCCAGCGTACGGTTCTTTATTCTCTTTGCCCTTGTCTTGGCTCTTGTGCTCTTTGAAATTCTCAGAATTTACACAAAAGAATGAAATGGACTTGAATCTTTCATAATAAAATAGACCATGTTTAATTAAATTAATAATATTTGCACAAATTTAAAAGAAGGTGGTTCATAAAAACGTTTGCTGTTTTGTTTCTTCCGAAATCATATCTTTTTATTATTTCTATTTTTTTTTTTATTAAAAAATTAGAAATGAAGCTGTAGCTTGTCCCTCAGAGGAACCAGGCTCCAAGGATTACCTCCCCTCTGGAAATGAGAGCTGTTTAAATTGAATGCCATTAGTTGGAGGTTTGGACATCAGGTGGTAGCACTAAGCGGGGGCGCCTAGAAGGGCAGATATCTGATTTCAGAGTTGCCATGCTGGTTGCCAGTAATGGAGGCGTTCATACGTTTGGGAAATATTTCATGTTTAATTTTAACATGCATAAAGAAATTGAAGTGTGCTCGAGTATATTGAAGTAGAGCCAAGGGGCGTGATTCAGAGGTGTTCTCGGGGGGGGTATCTGGCGTGACTCGTCACACAGCACACAAATTTTCTTTCTTTTTTCTTTCGGAAATTTAAAAAGCGCATTCTGTAAATGTTTGCCAGAATATAAATACAAATCAAATTTTTAAGTATTAATTTTTAAAATTTTACATTAAAAATAAATTTTTTTTTCGAAAAAAAAAGTATTTTTTTTAGACCTGGGGAGGGGGGGGTATAGGGGGGTAATTACTTCCTCCTCTTGTATCCGCTCTTGAGTAGAGCGCTTAGTATATGGATAATAATTCAATTTTAACCCAAAAATATTTATATCCAAAATTCCGATTAATTTTAATTATCTATATTTTATTACTTTTGCTATTTCATCAAAGACAAATTCTGTCTGTCTGTCTGTAACGCATAGATTCCAAAACTACTGGGCACATTTTCATAAAGTTTTTTTGAGAATTTTCCGGCGGTTGTTTTAGGCTATGATTATGTCAAATTAGATGTAGAAGACCCCCCCTTTAGGGGTTCACAAATCTTGAATTTGTGGCGGCCATCTCAAAATTAAATTTAGCGCCTTAAATTAAATTTAGCGCCTTAAAACTACACTCTCGGGAAACAGTAAAAAAATTATTTTTATTTATCAAATTAAATTCATCCCTAAAATAATATTAAAAAATAAACATATATATATATATATATATATATAATACAATTAACCATTTTTTTTCTAATTTAATAAAATTATTTCTTATTTGTATCATTTGTACCAAAATTGGTAGGAAACCAGGAAGCAAGTTAGCTGGTCACACACGTGGCTCGCTCTCAGTTTTTGTTTACACCTGAAGGTATACACTTCATTCCCTGTACACCTTCTCCTGGCAGCCAACGCCAAAGCATCAAACCACGTGTTGTTGTTATGTTATGTTTATTTTTGTTATGTTTATTTTTGTTATGTTTATAATTGTTTAAATTAAATTCCTTGTTAATCGTTTAACGCATTTCGTCTTTTTCCATTAAATGAAATTCCAATAATTTGTGTTCAACACACAACATCCCCACAAATTCTTTCATTGGAAGCACTGTGTTCTATCTCTCCTTATGAAAAATTAAAGATTCGCCCCCCCCCCATGGACCCTCCGCCAGCTGGGTTGGGCCAGCCCGGCGGCGGACCTCGCCTTTTTTTAATTTTTTTTTTTAATACTCACACTTTTTTCACATTCCCACACATGAACACAGTCTTTTCGGCAACTTAGGCCATAAAGACTTAAACGATACTCATTATTTGTTAATTATATGTATTTGTGGTCCAGGCATTTTTATTTAAGCATTTGGTATCCAAATGGCTTAAATAAAATCATCGGACTGCCTGGGGTCCGATTCCATGACCCTTGGTATACGTGGTTAGCACGCTACCACCTACACCAAGCCCCGGCCTTTTCCTAATTATGAAAAAAAATTATCATTGCTATTCCAATCCAGTGTCCGCTTGAGGATTTATTTACAATCATAGAATACACAAATGCAATGAATACATAAATATTTCTCTATGCATCTTATGGGAGAAATCGTAAATTTAAGAATTAATAACTAAACAAGTTATAAGAATTTCAGGATGAAAATAATTTTCCTGTAATCCCTAGAAGATCCTCTTTATGCATAAAAATTTCATTTCAAAATTCCAACGGAAAGTTGCCTAAATAGAGCATGACAGAGAGACAGACATACGGACATTAGCGAATTATATATATAGATTAGTTTTGTTTTAACTTGACATCTTAATAAACAACGAAATTATTCTTTTTTTTTCAAATCTTAAAAAATTCGTCTATCTCTAGAAAAATTAAATAAAATTTTTTTAAAATAAATTAATCTCCGTTTTCGGGCATTTAAAAAAAGGATTGATTCTCCTTTTAAATAATTTTTTTTTTTATCTACACTTGTCAAGACAGAGAGATAGATAGAATGGGGAGTTGTCAGGAATGTTGTCTCCAACTTTATTTCTCACCTTGATGGAAAACCTTCAATTAAGAGAACGAAAAAAAAAAAAATGGAAATTAATTTTTTTTCTTAATCTATTTTATTTTTAATAAATATGACGTCAATTTTTAAATAATCCTCTTTAATAAAAAAAAAAAAATATAGGCTAATATATATTTGATTTTCTATTTTGTATGTATAGTATTCGTTGATCGTTTATTTTTACTTTCTCTTACCTCTATATATATGCTAAATATATAGAGAGAAAGTATTGGATTCATGTCAAAAATTCGATGTCGAGATTTTGATGGATCTTCACGTTTTGAGGTCCCCTGAATCCAAAAAGTGGTTTTCGTGACATGGTCTGTCTGTGGGTGGGTGTGTGTTCAATTTTAAGCATGAAGGAATTGAGCTACGAGGTTGAAATTTTATATTTAAGTTTTGTACCCCTCCTGGACCGTGAAAAATAAGCTTTTTAAAAAAATCGGCCAAAGAGTACTAGCACTTTACTGATTCACTTTTTCAGTTTTTTTCGATTATCTCAAAATTAGCTAAAACGATTTTGATTAAAATTCATAAATCACTTATTTTTTAGATTCTCTTTAAAATGTATATTCTTAGTTTGCTATTGAAATCTTCTTGAAAACCACTTTATTCTTGTACTTCATAGAAAAGATAAGAGAAATGGTTACCATGGTAACAAAATATAAATATTTTCCCATACTTATAAATTTTACACAAGGGGGGTCAAACTTGGTTTGTTTACGTTTTTTCCATTCCAAGAGAGTGACATCATGGAGCTCCTCTTTTTGTAGAAGATCTTTCGGAACAAACCAATGGCGGGCACAAAGAGTTCCAACGGGAACAAAAATTTAATAGAAAGACACGAGGTCTAGCTTAGTGATTTGCAGAGTTGGGCACCAACTAAATGTTGATTAAAAATTTAGTTAAAGTAAACAAATCATATCAAGAATCTAGTATGTCTATTTAATTTGGAGTAAAAATTTAGTTAAACTAAAATAATAAATCAGATTTCTGATATGATTAAATTAGTTTGAGTAAAAATTTAATCAAATTAAATTGGTTTATCAGAGTAATTAAACTAACTAAATTTTGATTAAATGTATTTGTTAAGTATTTAATGATTTATTTTATAGTTTTGACTTAATTCAGCAAATAGTTGGGCAGGGGCGGATCCAGAGGTGTTCTCAGGTAGAGGGTGGGGGGGCCTGGTGTGATGGCACAGCACACAATTTTTTTAATTCTCAGTAATTTAAAGGCGTATTCTCTACTTGTTTGTTAGAATATAAATACAAATCAAATTTTTAAGTGTTAATTTTAAAATTTTGAATTAAAAGTAAATTTTTCGAAAATTTTTTTAAATCTCGGGGGGGGGCAATTACCCCTTTACCCCCTGTATCTGTCCTTGTAATAAGCTGATTTTAAAAAATTTGGACCAGCAATGCTTATAAATTAAAGAATATACTTTATAATTACATTAAATTAATTACTAATTGTTTCAAGGAATTTACTTTATATAAAATCGTAATAAAAAATCTTATAAGAAATCCATCCTAGTAAAGTTTATTATTTAATTTATAAGCATTGTTGGTCCAAATTTTTTAAATCAGCTCATTACAAGGACAGATACAGGGGTAAAGGGGGTAATTGCCCCCCCCGAGTTAAAAAAAAATTTTCGAAAAAAAAATTTATTTTTAATGTAAAATTTTAAAAATTAATACTTAAAAATTTGATTTGTATTTATATTCTAACAAACAAGTAGAGAATACGCCTTTAAATTACCGAAATTAAGAAAAATTGTGTGCTGTGCGACAATCACACCAGATTACTCCCACCCCCGAGAAACACCTCTGGATCCGCCCTTGGCTCACTAGTTGCTGTACAGAGTCAAAAAACTATAAAATAAATCATTAAATACTTAACAAATATATATTAATCAAAATTTAGTTAGTTTTAGTTATCTGATTAAAATTAATTTAATTTGATTAAATTTTTACTCAAACTAATTTAATCATATCAGAAATCTGATTTGTTATTTTTAGTTTAACTAAATTTTTACTCAAATTAAATAGAGCATACTAGATTCTTGATATGATTTGTTTACTTTAACTAAATTTTTAATCAACATTTAGTTGGTGCCCAACTCTGTTTGCAAATGTATATGTGGCGAGAGATACTTATGCGCAGCAGGTTTGGCCAAAGAGGTGACTTAAGTTAGCAACAAATTTGAAATTGCCATGATAAAAACTATTAAAAAATACTAAAAAAAAAAAAAAAATAAAGTCGCGTTTAAAGTTTAAACTTCAACATAGAGAATTTTCTGCGAGTGGTTTGAGGCTATTATTATTTTAGATTTGGTGTAGCGCTGATTCTAAAAATGTCATAAATTTTGCTCTATTAGCTCTAGTTTTAGAGATATAGAGGAAATCAAATTTTAATAGAAAATGTGCTCTAAAGCGGTTCTAATTTTGAATTTTCTAATTTTTTTTTAAGGCGTTACCCCTTACAAATATTCAAATTCTTAGAAATATAAAGTTTCAGCTCAAATGGAGGTGATTTAGTGGTGAAAAGTTTAGAAAAATCGAATTATTAGAATTTTTTTTTTAAACTTTGGACACCCCCTAATACAATTTTTACTAACCTTGAATGCAAATTGAATATGTTCACGATATTCTATAGCTATTTAGCTTTGTAAAAAGTATTCAATCTGTTAATTGAATCGTTTATTTCTGAAACAACATAAAGGCGCTTTTTTCAACTTTTGAAAAAATAAAAAAAACTGTTTTGCAGCTTTAGTATAGGTTGAGATTTCTTTTTATAAATTTTTACCAAATTAAAAAAATGCTATTGGGATAATATAAAAAACGTATATATATTTTAATTATGTAGAATTACAAAAAAAAGAGGTTTTTTGAATTTTTTTGGCTTAGGTGTTTTTTAAAAAAAAGATTTAATTATTAACGAAATTAAAAACATGTTCTCAGTCGCGTAATAAAAAAAACACTCTGGCTGCCTATCTTTTAGGCGCTTTGCTCTCTCTCCTATTGTAAAGTGAGTAAACATTGTTAATATATTGTTAACTATTGTAAAGTGTTCAACGAGAACTAAAGTTCTAAGAACAATAAATCATTCATTCATTCCTACAGAAGAGCTCATAGGAATAAAAAGAACTATTTATATATAGAGCTACTTAACGATCAGAACTTACACTGTGCCTTTCAACTTTTGGTAATCGAAAGTTGTGTTCTGTGCTTGTCACGCCAGATTTTTTGTGTCGGCATATATGTATTTAGTTTCCGACAGTACGGTACATTCGATTTTCAAGATGTAAAATTTATAAGAATGGGAAAATATTTATATGTTGTTACCATGGCAACCATTTCTCCTATCTTTTCTATGGAGTACAAGAGTAAAGTGGTCTTCAGAAGATTTCAATCACAAAATGAGAATATACATTTTAAAGAGAATCTAAAAAATAATTGATTTTTGAGTTTAAAAAAAAAAATCGTTGGAGCAAATTTTGAGAAAATCGAAAAAAAAACTGAAAAAGTGCATCAGTAAAGTATTAGTACTCTTTGGTCGATTTTGTTCAAAAACTTCGTGTCACGTCCCATGGTGAAGTCTATCTTAAATATGAAATTTCAACCTCCTAGCTCTTTCCGTTCTTGAGATATTTTGTTCACAGACAGACCTTGTCGCGAAAACCACTTTTTTGGATTCAGGGGACCTCAAAACGTGAAGATCCATCAAAATCTCGACATCGAATTTTTGACATGAATCCAATACTTTCTCTCTCTAAATATTAACATATATAGAGGTAAGAGAAAGTAAAAAACAATTCCAAACCCCGTAGCGATATTATTAAAATTTAAAATCAATAAATGACAGAATAAAATTTCATAAAATATATCACTAAATTAAAAAAAAAAAAAAAAAAAAAAAAAAAAAACCGTAAACGAGTTATAGACCAGGCGCTGGAGGTAGTTGAGTATGCAAAATTTGAGGACCGAATTCTGACAATGGATTTGGGCTAAGAATAGCTCCCAGAATAAGGATCCGGATCTTGCCGGGCCAATTTTTGGTCCAATTTTTTTTTACCCCCACCCCATAGGAAATCAATGGAGTGCATGCTAAGATGATGTGAAGATTTGCAATTATGGTCAAATTCGAGTACTTAAAACCTCAAACAATGAAAAAACTGTCTTGTCAGCAACTGAGGGGATCCTCTAGAGTCCCCTGAGAAGTACTATCTTGCCACCAGTTGTGGTGGTCCCCTCCTAACCCCTTCATCTCTTTTCTCTCTCTTTGTTATAAATTTAAATATACGGCTTTAACACCATGCCAAATTGTGGGGACCGGCAATTATGCTCATAATCCACTAGCTGGTATCCCAACCAATGAAAAATACTATCTTGCCGCCAACTGCGGTGGTCCCCTCTAACCCCTTCACCTCTTTTCTCTCTCTTTGTTATAAATTTAAATATACGGCTTTAACACCATGCCAAATTGTGGGGACCGGCAATTATGTTCATAATCCACTAGCTGGTATCCCAATCAATGAAAAATACTATCTTGCCGGCAGCTGCGGTGGTCCTCTCTAACCCCTTTACCTCTTTTCTCTCTCTTTGTTATAAATTTAAATATACGGCCTTAACATCATGCCAAATTGTGGGGACCGGCAATTATGCTCATAATCCACTAGCTGGTATCCCAACCAATGAAAAATACTATCTTGCCGCCAACTGCGGTGGTCCCCTCTAACCCCTTCACCTCTTTTAACACTCTCTGTTATAAATTTAAATATACGGCTTTAACACCATGCCAAATTGTGGGGACCGGCAATTATGCTCATAATCCACTACCTGGTGCTCCAATCAATGAAAAATACTATCTTGCCACCAGTTGTGGTGGTCCCCTCTAACCTCTTCACCTCTTTTATCTCCCTTTATTATAAATACACCAGGTAGTAGATTATGAGCATAAATGCCGGTCCCCACAATTTGGCATGGTTTTAAGACAGTACATCTAAATGTATAATAAAGGGAGAGAAAAGAGGTGAAGGGGTTAGAGGGGACCACCACAACTGGCGGCAAGATAGTATTTTTCATTGATTGGAGCACGAGGTAATGGATTATGAGCATAATTGCCGGTCCCCACAATTTGGCATGATGTTAAAGCCGTATATTTAAATTTATAACAAAGAGAGAGATAAAAGAGGTGAAGGGGTTAGAGGGGACCACCGCAGTTGGCGGCAAG
This sequence comes from Euborellia annulipes, assembly GCA_023213315.1. NCBI lineage: Eukaryota > Metazoa > Arthropoda > Insecta > Dermaptera > Anisolabididae > Euborellia > Euborellia annulipes. The sequence goes on from JAKCPI010004042.1 coordinate 8,106, forward strand.
ATAGTATTTTTCATTGATTGGGATACCAGCTAGTGGATTATGAACATAATTGCCGGTCCCCACAATTTGGCATGATGTTAAAGCCGTATATTTAAATTTATAACAAAGAGAGAGAAAAGAGATGAAGGGGTTAGAGGGGACCACCACAACTGGTGGCAAGATAGTACTTCTCAGGGGACTCTAGATGATCCCCTCAGTTGCTGACAAGACAGTTTTTTCATTGTTTGAGGTTTTAAGTACTCGAATTTGACCATAATTGCAAATCTTCACATCATCTTAGCATGCACTCCATTGATTTCCTATGGGGTGGGGGTAAAAAAAAAAATTGGACCAAAAATTGGCCCGGCAAGATCCGGATCCTTATTCTGGGAGCTATTCTTAGCCCAAATCCATTGTCAGAATTCGGTCCTCAAATTTTGCATACTCAACTACCTCCAGCGCCCGCTCTATTATGCAAATGTCTCTCTTTATGTTTTGTTGCTAAATAAATATTGATGACATATAATGTAATTTTCATGTAATTTATTACATTAGTGTGATGATAGGAGAGACATCATAAATAAAATTGGAAAATTTTTAGACGATCGATTTTATACCGTAAATATGACAATTTTGGAAGTTAAGTCAACAAACTGAGCCTAACTGATGCAACCAGCAGTGTCATTGTTCGGTTAAGAATTTCATCTCATAGACGCGCACCTTAATTTAAGTCCATTAACACTCCTTTAATAAAAAAAAAAATTAAAATTTCTTTATGCATGTAAGAAATAAAATATATAGTTAATAGTTAAGAATAAATAAATTCCTCACTTAAAAACTATGAATTTTAATTAAAGCAGCCACCGCCCATTTCTTTCATTTTAATAAGACATAGACCTTAAAAATACCGTTATCTTAATATTAATGGCGTCATCAATCGATGCGATTCCTGCATTTCATAGAGAATTTTATCTGCTCTTTCAAAGGTCGTTACAGAAAAATGTAATAAATAAATCAAAAATTTGCCCGACTTTCAGTGTGACTTGTGAATTTATCTGAATTAAACATCTTTATTCAGCGTTTTTTACTTTCTCTTACCTATGTATATATGTAATATATATATATAAAGAGAAAGTATTGGATTCATGTCAAAAATTCGATGTCGAGATTTTGATGGATCTTCACGTTTTGAGGTCCCCTGAATCCAAAAAAGTGGTTTTCGCGACATGGTCTGTCTGTGGGTGTGTGGGTGGGTGGGTGGGTGTGTGTGTGTTCAATTTTAAGCATGAAGGAATTGAGCTATGAGGCTGAAATTTTATATTTAAGTTAAACACCCCCGGGACCGGAAAAATAAGCTTTTAATCAAAATTGGCCAAAGAGTACTAGTACTTTACTGATGTACTTTTTCAGTTTTTTTCGATTTTCTCAAAATTTGCTCCAAAGATTTTTTTATTTAAATTCAAAAATCAATTAATTTTCAGATTCTCTTTAAAATGTATATTCTCATTTTGCAATTGAAATCTTCTGAAGACCACTTTACTCTTGTATTTCATAGGGAAGATAGGAGAAATGGTTGACATGGTAACAAAATATAAATATTTTCCCATACTTATAAATTTTACATCTGAATTCATATGTTCCATACTGTCGGGAAATAAATATATGTCGACACAAAAAATCTGGTGTGACAAGCACAGAACACAACTTTCGATTACCGAAGGTAAGAGAAAGTTGTGTGCTGTGCGCCAGTCACACCAGATTTTTTTTTGGATCTCGTGAAAATTTACCGTGATGAGTTCAACTTTATAATATTCCATTCCTAATATTCAAGGTTTATAAACGTACTCGTTATTTTTAATAAGATATTAGGGATATAAGTATCGGGAAGTGTCCTAAACAAAAGGCCATAAAAGACTAACAAGTTAAATAAACATATACCAAACGTCGCGGGTTCGGACCCCAGGCAGTCCGATGATTTTATTTAAGCCATCTGGATACCAGATGGCTTAAATAAAAAATGCCTGGACCCTAATATATATAAATTCATAAATAACGGTTATCGTAAATGTCTTATATGGCCTGAGCTGCCGAAAAGACAGTGTGAATGTGTGTGAGTGTGAGTGTGAATGAGAAAAAAGTGTGAATGTTTTATTAAAAAAAAAAAAAAAAAGTTAAATAAAAGCATTTAAAAATGAAATTATTTTATACATGATTGAAAAATTATCATGTCTTAATTAAATACTTGCTGCCAGTAGAAAATTCCGTTTTACGCAAAAATGCTTATGACTAAACTTTTTTGAATCCCAGAAAAATCGAAGTAAAGTATTTTTGAGTACTTTATTATTCTCGTAAAGTATAGAGTATAATTACCCGAAATGACGTACAATATTTTATTATAAACGGGTGGCAACCCTCTTGCCTAGCCCTATCAACTCTATGAAGAGAGGAAGTTGAGACATTCTGTACAATGGTAGGAACTTAAGGTGCGCGTCTCTAAAAGCCGTTAGAAGACGATTCAGTAGCGAGTTACTCTAGACGGCAAGAGATGGCGTTAGTTTTTCCCATAGGAATACAAGGGATTTATTCCATTTCATTTGAAAGATTCCAGCTAATTAATTAAGGGTAGAAAATTAATTATTTTTTAACACAATGATTACTAATTTAACTATCTACAAGATATAGAGCGAATTTTTTAAAAATATCTTTTATTTAATGCGATTAATCTAAAAAAAATAATTATTTTTTCGAAAATCAAAAAAAGGGCTTCTATAAGTTGTAGATATTTTAAATAGCTTTAATTTAAAAAAAATTTGAGGTCGATAACATCAAAATTGTGGCCGCAATCTCCCAAAAATTAGCACTCCGAGACGCGCACCTTAACGAAACTCCTCTTGACTAGGACATCCTCCCTAATTCACAATTGTACTGGAAAATAGCTCTATTTCCCGATACATTAAGAATATAAATAAATTATTCCCCCCCCCCCCATTCATTGAATAGAATATAATAAGGCCATTGATTTGTCAATCATTATAATCATCACGCTTGTCTAACTGATAAACAATGCTCATCTCTCTGACCACAACAACAACAACAACAATAGAGGGACGTCAGAGAATAGACGAACTGACCCGATACTCGATACCCCTCATAGGCCAACCAACGCACTGAAATTCCGGTCTCTCAAACATTTTTACTTTCTCTTACCTCTATATATAAGGTAATGGCACGTATAGATGACAGGGCACCTATGGATGACACTTTTTATTTAAACTAAAAAAATAAGCAAATCTTAAAACTTGCGCTGGATTCAACTTCATAGACTGATAGCTTCGTTTTTCAGCTACCAGAAATATCCAACGACTTTAGAATTGCTCTACAGATGATCGTTCAATTACTTTAAGAAACAGATCGAAGCGTTGTCAAGTGATTTTGTTATGGAAACCTAAAGAAAATCTTAACCTAGGTAGTGTTTTAAATTAAGGTTTTATTTTTTGATTTTCTAATTTATCAAGAGTTTTATAACTTTGTTAGAAAATAGACTTAATATACCCTGAAATTACTACAGCCTAAACACGTTATTTTTAAAAACACGTTTATTAACAACCGTGTCATCTATAGGAACCCAGAAAATACGTTTTTCCTATAGATGACAGGAATGACATAAGCGATGAAAATAACGGTTGCCATGGTAATAAAATATAAATAAACAGCGAGATGAAAAATTAAAAAATCTGGAGAATTTTTATTTGAAACCTGTTTTTTTTTTTAATTGTAACTAAATTTAAAGCAGTCACAGGGTGTTAGAGACAACAAATTTACAATGTAAATAACTAGGTTGAAAGCCCAAGGGGCTTGGAGTAGTTGGTAGCGTGCCTACCTTCTATACCGAACGTCTCGGGTTCGGACCCCAGGCAGTCCGATAATTTTATTTAAGGCATTTGGATACCAAATGACTTAAATAAAAATGCCTGGACCCCCCACTTGATATATTAAACATACTGATTATCGTAAAAAGTCTGGCCTCAGTTGCCGAAAAGACTGTGTGAATGAGAAAAAAGTGTGAATGTTTTAAAAAAAAAAAAAAAACTAGGTTGAAAAGAAAAGAGAGCAAGTGAAGGTAAAAAAGTAGATGTCATCTTTGGGTTCTCAAATTGTCATCCTAGGTAGGTTCCTTCAAAATTTTTGGTGTCATCTTTAGGTGCCTTTTTAGTATTTTGAAAAAAATTAATATTTCTTATTAAACTCATATAAAAGTTTCAAACTTAGTATCCTGATGATAAAAGGTGAAATAGGGATCATAATAACCAAATGATTTTTGTTGTGAGATTTGTCCCTTCAATTTTATAAAAGAAAAATGGTAAAAAATTCCTTAAAGTGTCATCTATTGGTGCCATTATCTTATATATGTTGGGGAAGAAAATATCTCGTAAAAGATGCGGTGATTAAGAAAAATAAATGCTAAAGGATCTAGGCCTATTTATTGGAATAAATAAAGCAAATCGTTCATTTATTTAATGTCAATGTAATAAAAGACACGCCCCTGGAAAAACCAACTTTAAAAAAAAAAATATTTTCTTCTAAAGGAGAGAGACACACCCCTCAAATGGAAAACACAACAATCAGTTGGTGTTAGTGTTACAAACTCAGAGACAGAGTCTTTTAATATTCAATTACAAAACACTATATCCGTTAGATAGAAAGTGAAAGTAAATAATCCCTTTCAAAAGAACCTTTCCTTTAATGAGAACAAAGTCAAAGTCAAGGTTTAAATTTATTTATAATAAAAAAAAACAAAAACAAAAAAATCAATTCGATATGACTAAACGCACAGTATCCGTGGTCGATATACGCGTCAAAAATAGTGGAACACTTTGTTTTGTCTTAACGTCACAGCCGCCATATTAAGAATATGAAAACATTGGATTTTCCATTGATCATAATGTAAATATATCATCAAATTTCGGGCCTTTTTTTTGGAAAATAATGTGAGGAAAAAAATTCTCACGAAGGAAAAACTCTTTAAAAGCTATTTCAACCGCAGGTCGTTTGATATGCATTTCTAGAGTCTAGGCAGGGGGGCCACGCCCCCTGACCCCCCACCAGCTGGCTCGGGTATTTGGGTTAAATTTACTTACACCAGTTAGAAGTGTATAAGATATTTCATATTAAATATTTCTTAAATTAGGAGTATCATTAATAAATGTTGCATAAACAATTTATAGCTGAAATTTTATATTAATAAGAGGGTAAAAATGAGAGATATAGCTAAGCTAATTTCTTTATTTGGTTAATTCACACAGCTGACGTTTCGGTTCCGTGTTTGAACCAGCTTCAGAGCTGGCGAAAAGTCATTATGAAAGTTTTTTTTTTTTTTTTTTTTTTTTTTTTTTAATGTACCTGGACGTCTCACACTGTGTATATATTTACTAGGCCTATATAAGATTTTTTTCAACAATGTACAAAATCCACTATATGGCTTTTCGCCAGCTCTGAAGATGGTTCAAACATAGAACCGAAACGTCATCTGTGTGAATTAACCAAATAAAGAAATAACCTTAGCTGTATCTCTCATTTTTACTCCTCTTATTAAATTAATAAAATGAAACCTTCATAAAAAATTTGGCGTGACTGGTCGCACAGCACACAACTTTTTTTTTTAAACACTCACACTTTTATTTCACATTCACGCCCACACATATTCATACAGTCTTTCGGCAACTCAGGTCTTATAAGACTTTTACGATATCTCTTATTGATTAATATAAATATTTGGGGTCCAGGCATTCTTATTTAAGCCATTTGGTAGTTACAATAACATTCTCTTTACCTTCGGTAATCGAGAACTTTCTCTCTCTATATATTAACATACATAGAGGTAAGCAAGATAAGTTAATAAACATGAGAAAATATTTATATTTTGTTACCATCACAACCATTTCTCCTATCTTTCTTTTCTTATGAAGTACAATAGTAAAATTGTCTTCAAACAATTTTGGAGAGCAAAATGAGAATATACATTTTAAATTACAATTCTAAAAAATAATTGATTTTTGAATTTCGTTGCAGTGAATTTTGAAAAATCGATAAAATTAAAAAGTGCATCAGTAAAGTACAAGTACTCTTTGGTCGATTTTGTTCCAGAGCTTCGTGTAACTGGGGAAATATAAAATTTCAACCTCCTAGTTATTTTGGTTCTTGAGGTATTCTGTTAACAGTCAGACAGACCCACTTCTGGACTCAGGGGACCTCTAAACTTGTATATCCATCGAAATTTCGACATCGTATTTTTGACATGATCCCAATACTTTCTCTCCAAGTATATTAACATATGAGTAGGTAAGAGAAAAAAATAGGAAAAGTTTTCGCAACTATTTAAAAAACCAAACAAAAAAAAACACCCGGAAATACGTAGATAATATTGACAAACTGTTTATGCTTTTATTATTATTAATAAAAATAAATGCAATTAATTCTCTCCCTTTTTGACTTCCGTTAATTTGTCTGTCTCTCTGTCATGGCTTCAATTGCTCGTCCTTCGTTCTCGTTTCTTTCTTTCTGTCTTTTTTTTTTTTTTTAATAATAATAAAATTGATTTTATTATAATTATTATAACATTCCATTTTTACTGAGTCTGCGTGTCCCTCTATCTGTCTTTAAATTTCATTCCTAGGGACGTCGAGTTTTTTTTTTTTTTTTTTTTTTTCTTCTTATTAAGTACAAACAA